>CM061142.1:362316255-362365256 GCA_030789695.1 Scilla litardierei
GACAGAGTCACATTCCTGGGACAGGTGGTGTCTGGAGATGCCATATCTGTAGATCTAGATAAAGTCAGAGCAGTCAGCGAGTGGCCGACCCCGCAGTCCGCATCAGATATCAAGAGCTTTCTTGGATTAGCAGGCTACTGCCGTCGATTCATTAAGGATTTTTCGAGGATTACAGAGCCAATGACGAAGCTGACGAGGAAGGATGTGGAGTTCGTCTGGTCAGAGGATTGTGAGAAGGCCTTCAGTATCTTGAAGCATAAGTTGACCACAGCACCGGTATTGGCTGTACCGGATCAGAGCGGAGGCTTCAAGATTTACTGTGCACCTGGCAAGGATCTCGGATGCTTCTTACATCAGCATGGTCACGTGGTCACGTACGCTTCTCGGCAGTAGGATTTATGAGAAGAACTACCCGACGCACGATCTGGAGTTAGCCGCGGTGATATTTGCGTTGAAGATCTGGAGACACTTCCTGCTGAGTGAGAGCGTGAAAATTTTCACCAATCACAAAAGCTTGAAGTACATTTTTACGCAGAATGAGCTCAACAGGCGTTAGAGATGATGGTTGGAGCGGATGGCAGACAATGAGATAGATCTGCAATATCACCCGGGGAAGGTGAATATAGTGCCAGATGCTTTGAGCAGACTCCCTGCAGTGATGTCACGCCCCGCTTCCCAAAAACGTGGAGGCGAGGCGTGAGAAGGTCCGCTCAGACTTGAAGCTACAAAGCCGCAAGTCCGATAAGCGTCAATCACTTTAAACTGCAGGTCCTTGCAACGCGAAACGAAACAAAGATAATAATAACGAAAGAGACAAAAGAAACATCTCAGAATATCCATTATAATAAATCTCAACAACGCAGAAAAGCCACCAGGCTACAAATAAGAGAGTCTAAAAGAGGCCCAGCATGGCCAACAAAAGTACAAGGTACGAAAATAAGGAAAAGGTGCAAGCACCGACAACTAACAGCAACCTAAAGCAAAAGCAAGTAAAATCAGTCTCTAAGACTGGTCTCCGGTGTCCTCGAACTCCTCGACGAACGTAGGCTCGGGCTCAGCGTCAGCAAACACCTCGTCCTCAGCAACTGTCTCTGGCTCAGGGTCTAACATGTGGCACCCAAAGAGAAAGGGGCACATGTCAGCAAGTCTGGAAGACTTGTGCAAGTGAAACTGAAGGGTGGTAAAAGTAAAGCAACCTAGCAGTTCTAGCATGATGCGTTGACATGGCAGTTTAAAGTAATGAGTGCAACAAGTAGTAAAGTAAAGTAAAGTACGAACATGGCATGACATTCACAAGACAAGTACGAGACAAGAAAAGTAAGCACCTCGTGCACAGAGTTCACGCCTTACAGCTAAAGAGGCTGTACGGGCACACTTTTACGCTGAGTGGTCGCTCAACCCTACCCCTCCACGTGTATCGGGCATTGGTTTCTGGCCAACACATGAGGCCCGCTTCTGGTCCACGAGCCAGGAAGTGTGTAAACAAGTATGGCGTAGGGGTGCACCTAGCCGGTCAAGTAGTACAAGGACAAGTATTGTAGCGTGTGCTACGATGCAACAATCAATGCATAGATGACATGGCATGGCAAGTAGTAAAGCGTACAAGTAAGAAAAGTAAACGTGACAGTTTAGCATGCATGAATGACAAATTTAATGGTTGGATCTAGCTTCGTTGTCAAGCTAGATCATTTAGGTGACGGATCTAGTTTCGTTGTCAAACTAGATCAAGTAGGCGTCTAGCCAGCTATCATTTCACTGACTAGTCTCTTTTACGCTAAAAGCAAGGAAGTGGCCTAAAAACATGGCCCTACACAAGAGTTGGCAAGTTTCACTTGCCTGCAACTATCACGTCAAGAAAACACCGTCCAACGAGTCCAAAGTCACGATTCCTACGTGCACAAGTCCACCGGCCTACATCCGTTTTATTAATCGTGATTAGTGATTTCTAAAACATTTAAAATACTTTAAAATACTGATTTTTAGTCTTTATTAGCATGCAATTGGGTTGGGGGTCCTAGGGGTGCAAAACGTTACCTCAACACGACGCGAAAGCTACACCGGCGTCGGGTAGCGACGCCGGGGGTTGGAATAATAAGATCGCGCTCCAAGTCCAGATTCCAATTAGATTCCTCGCTGGAATTTCAGAGAAAATAACCCGGGCGACGATTCCAGCTTCCAAAACTCGTACGTGCGACGACGGGCTACGACGTGCGACGACGTCGTACGCGGCAAGTCGTCGAAGAGAACGTACCAAAGTGGGGCCCACAGTAGTCCTAGGGACCTTTGGGGAACCCACAATAACTCTGGAGAACTTGGGGGGCCCATGGAGACAAGTGGTGCGACGGATGCGGGGTTGCGACAAGTGGCCGTCGGTCGTACAGCCTCGGTGCGGGAGAAACCCTCGGTCAGACACGGTGGGCGGCGCTGTGCGACGCTTTGGGTCGGTCGCAGCAGCAGGGGCGAGCGCTTCCCTCGGTCAGACCGATAGAGATCCTCGGTCGTTCGCTTGGGAGGCGGGGCTGCAACGTTGCAACGTTGCAACGTTGCGATCGTCGGTCGCTGCGGGCGCTTCCTTCGGTCGGGCACGGAGCGGAGCGGGGGAACGAAGCGGAGGGCTGTGCGGGGTCGGTGCGAAGCGGGGCCTCGGTCAGACCGAGAGCTCCTCTCAGTCAAGCGGGGGAACGGGGCGACGGTGCTGAAGCGATGCGGAGCGGCGATGGATGCGGGCGAGGCGGCCGGTCAGAGCGGGCGGATGCGGGGGTTTTCTTCGGTCGTGCGGGGTACTGAACGTCGCAACGTTGCGACGATTCGTCGCAACGTCCAAAAAGAGTTTGGAAGAGGCTAGGGCTAATTTCTTTGGAAAATAGGACTTGCTAGGGGTTGCTTATATAGTATAGGTGGGTTGACTTGGTCTAGGGCTAAATCTAATAGGATTAGAATTCAAAAAGATTTGAAATTTGAATTTAAACTTCTCCAACCCAATCTAGGATTTGACCTGGTCCAAATGAGCTAGAAATTGGCTCAAAAATTCTTTAAAACGTTTAAAACTCAAATAAATTTTATTTGGCCGAAATTAATTTAAAAATAAATTATTAAAAATAATATAAAACTTGTAAAAATTATAAAAGTGGTCAAATAAACTCCAAAAATTATAAAATAAATATTGTGGTGATTGTGGCAATGAATGTGAGCTAACTAAGAAGACGGATCTCAAATTCGACGTCGGACGACGAAACTAAAAATAGAAACGTCTCCCGTCAAAAGTGAAAGTCGTCACGTCTCATCGAGTAAGTTTAAATTGTGGAAAAACGACTCGAGAAGTGTCGTTTCAAGATAGTGCCACTATTTAATACTCTCAGAGTCGTTCGCAACGGCATATCACACAAAAGTGTTCACAAACAAATAAAGTCTAAAGCGAACACGTGCACGGCCAAAAGAACGTGCACGAACAACGTACGACGAAAAGTGGTCGTTACATCCTCCCCACCTTAGAATAAAGTCCGTCCTCGGACTTTCTAATATAGCTAGTCGCTCTAGTAACTACCCCAATCAAGCCATATAATAATTTAACCAGGTATAGTCATTTCAAGTGCTCATGTATGCACTAGGTAGTCAAACATTTATACTGCCACATTTATATATATACTCACGTACGTCATTCGTTATACCTATTATAGTCAGTCAGACTCATACACGTATTTCAATCATATATATAAGCATGCATCCCTTATATAGCTACTACCTACCTAATCACAAAACAATATTTCAGATACTTATATAATGATAGTTTCACGCTTAGCCATTACAATCATCGCTCTTCCTATATGTAGCTACCTATGCACAACCATCAAGGGTACACTACCCTCTAATATTCATCCAATACCAAACATCTCAGCATATATAGTCACACCAGACCATTATTAAATCAAGTTCACTATATCTAATATACATTCACCACTACTATAATTTCACAATATATAGTCATTCAATACATGCAAATAGTTCACCATATATTCACATCACGTACGGTCCTATAACTATATTTACGGCACGCCACATATACCATAGTCATCATTACCTATAACTAAGCACATACTTACCCGTGCATGGTGCACACCCATACACGCTAACATTTCATTTACATACACCAATCATGCCATTGTATAACTAGCACACATACACACCTAGTTTTAGCTAGCGCACAAGCAAGTCCTTAGTAATTAGCTATACCACAAGACCAACACCTATAACTATATACTGGCGTAGCGACCCACAATCATGTGCGTAGCACAACCAGGCACAAACACTCCTATCACTATACATACATCAAGCATTGCTATATTCAAACTACAACATACATTCAATATACTTAGAGTATACTCACTCAAGCTTGAGTGAGACTCAATACACATATCAGAATATCCCATATACGTAGCATGACATTCATACATACACCAATGCCACTCTAATATTTATATATATGTCTACCAATATAACCATATACATTCCATAGATCAATCACACTTAATATTTAGTCCGGTAATACTTACATAGTTCAATCATTCTATATACCATAATAATAATACAGACATCAACATACGTATAATTATAATACGCTCCCTAATACATGCATACGTATTCATCGTATAGTCTCCCACATGTAACATATATATTTATATATTCACACCATAGCCTACTACCTATAATTAGTATTCTAACACATCCACACGTACATAATTAAGATGTGCAATAGTCGTGTATACCTCACGGTATGCACGCATGCAACATCCCGTAAAAGCAACAATACCAATCAAAATTATAACCCTAATACTATATGTATATCACATATATACTCAGGCAACAAAACATAACTACTTACGTCTAAACACTATATATATTTACCTACGAGCACATACTCACACGTAATAATATATAGATCACTCAATAGGCCTACTTACTTATCTATAGGTTCACACATTATCATCACACCTAGCATATACCTAGCTTTACCAATCATTTTATTTCAACCATTATAAGTATCTCTAATTACATACATTCCATTAGATATTTCAACGCTAGCTCTTATATACACCGGCATCCCTAGTATAGTATAGCTATCCACACAAAAATCTATAATTACTAACACACAACAACTTCATACTATCACGAATAACTCCGAGTATATATATATATATACCACACAATAGGCAAGCACCAATATACTATGGGAATTCTCATTCAAGCTCACGTACCCAACTTAGGCACGTGCACTACGACACCTCACAGGGGTCCAAGGTCCTACTAAAAACTTAGGGTGGACATAGACATTGACGGGCACTAAAGCCTAAACAACTTAGAGAGAGGTCAAGGTCAAAGTGTGACGAGGGAAGGATCGGTAAGCACGAGTCCAGATAGGACGAATACAAGGAGACGGCTTGGTTAGACGAAACATTGACTCATTGGTGATGCTTAGGTTGAGGGAAAAAGGGGATGTGGAGATGCTTAAATAGGATACAGAAAAGCAAGTAGGGTGAATAGCATAAGCTAAAATACGCAAAATTGAAAACGGTTGTACTTTAAAATCCTCATCTGAGAAGAAATGTTTGGGGATCGATAAAACGAGTTGTTCAAAATAAATCTGAGTCGAATATTTAAAATAATAGAAAATGGCCTATTGGTTTTAAAAATCATTTTAAAAGGAAGTAAAATCATTTACACGAATATTAAGGACATGGTTTGGAAAATCTATAAGTCAGTAATTTAATATAATATGTTGTCAAAAGTTTTGGAAGGTCGAGAATGAAATCAAGTAACGGAAGAATTTAAACTCATATTAAATGCTTTCAAAACTTTTAGGCTATGGAAGATTTAAAATAATCAATTTTGAAACTTCTTTAGAAAACCATGGTTTGCCAAAAATGAAAAACTGATTTACAAAAGGTTCTTAATATACGAGCACAACAAGTCTGACAAGGATATAAAAATAATTGAAATTCAATTTGGTTTAGAAATTTCTTCTAAAAGCGTGTATGGTGAGCGGAAAGAAAATAGTAGTAACTTAGCATAAGAATTATCAGGATTGAATAGCAAATCTTTAAAATCAAATCAGGGAGGGTCTAAATCAGGAAGTGGTTATGAAAATAGTACTTTTGCAAAAGTCTGAAGTAGCGAAAACGACGAGTCAAAAACCAACTTGCTGAAATCTGAAATTCCATGTGACTTGGAAAGTATATTAAAAGTAAACACGAAGTATTATTCAAATGGCATAAATAAGAGGGAAAATTATAAATCGAACTGAGCAAAATAAAAGTACGGTTCAGAATAAAACTTAATATATGAAAAGACGACATGAGTACGAAAACATAAGCTAGGAAAAATATTATCAGCTAGAGTTCAAAATTCCGACAAACGTTTTTTTAAAAAATTTAAATCAACGAAGTAGTATGGGAAAGAGGATCTCGAAGAATACTTTCAGAAGATTCAGGTTTGTAACGGAGAGGGTCGAAAATTGACGACGATCGTCATGAGGCGATCTCGTGAATCGAGGGAAGGAAATTGGTCAGATGATCAAAACATTCATACGCCTAGGATATGAATCAGAAGAGGCTACGGGGAAACTCCTACGGTCGACCAACTAAAGATTAGGAACTAGGCGCTAAGACCTCTAAAGGTTAGACGGTAGAGAAATGCGTTCAGCTTGGTCCGAAATCGATGAACCCAAGAGCGAACGACTAAAGGAAATTCTAGAAGTCTAATATGGTCAGGGGTAGACATGAACCACTAAGGTAACTCCTACGAAGATTAAATCAATTGCCAGAAAGGGGGTCTAACTATCAATCAGAGGCCTCTAACTAGCAAGCACAGACGTCTAACTAAGTCTTCTCATCACCTAGTGTCCTAAAAACGACTAAACTCAGGGCTTCTCATTCGGATGTTGCAATTTATTTAATGGACATTCCGTTATTATCGTTGTTCCGTTAATTCGCAATTGCAAGATTGGACCTGCATGGGCCACCAGCAAAACCTGTCACGCCCCGCTTCCCAAAAACGTGGAGGCGAGGCGTGAGAAGGTCCGCTCAGACTTGAAGCTACAAAGCCGCAAGTCCGATAAGCGTCAATCACTTTAAACTGCAGGTCCGTGCAACGCGAAACGAAACAAAGATAATAATAACGAAAGAGACAAAAGAAACATCTCAGAATATCCATTATAATAAATCTCAACAACGCAGAAAAGCCACCAGGCTACAAATAAGAGAGTCTAAAAGAGGCCCAGCATGGCCAACAAAAGTACAAGGTACGAAAATAAGGAAAAGGTGCAAGCACCGACAACTAACAGCAACCTAAAGCAAAAGCAAGTAAAATCAGTCTCTAAGACTGGTCTCCGGTGTCCTCGAACTCCTCGATGAACGTAGGCTCGGGCTCAGCGTCAGCAAACACCTCGTCCTCAGCAACTGTCTCTGGCTCAGGGTCTAACATGTGGCACCCAAAGAGAAAGGGGCACATGTCAGCAAGTCTGGAAGACTTGTGCAAGTGAAACTGAAGGGTGGTAAAAGTAAAGCAACCTAGCAGTTCTAGCATGATGCGTTGACATGGCAGTTTAAAGTAATGAGTGCAACAAGTAGTAAAGTAAAGTAAAGTACGAGCATGGCATGACATTCACAAGACAAGTACGAGACAAGAAAAGTAAGCACCTCGTGCACAGAGTTCACGCCTTACAGCTAAAGAGGCTGTACGGGCACACTTTTACGCTGAGTGGTCGCTCAACCCTACCCCTCCACGTGTATCGGGCATTGGTTTCTGGCCAACACATGAGGCCCGCTTCTGGTCCACGAGCCAGGAAGTGTGTAAACAAGTATGGCGTAGGGGTGCACCTAGCCGGTCAAGTAGTACAAGGACAAGTATTGTAGCGTGTGCTACGATGCAACAATCAATGCATAGATGACATGGCATGGCAAGTAGTAAAGCGTACAAGTAAGAAAAGTAAACGTGACAGTTTAGCATGCATGAATGACAAATTTAATGGTTGGATCTAGCTTCGTTGTCAAGCTAGATCATTTAGGTGACGGATCTAGTTTCGTTGTCAAACTAGATCAAGTAGGCGTCTAGCCAGCTATCATTTCACTGACTAGTCTATTTTACGCTAAAAGCAAGGAAGTGGCCTAAAAACATGGCCCTACACAAGAGTTGGCAAGTTTCACTTGCCTGCAACTATCACGTCAAGAAAACACCGTCCAACGAGTCCAAAGTCACGATTCCTACGTGCACAAGTCCACCGGCCTACATCCGTTTTATTAATCTTGATTAGTGATTTCTAAAACATTTAAAATACTTTAAAATACTTATTTTTAGTCTTTATTAGCATGCAATTGGGTTGGGGGTCCTAGGGGTGCAAAACGTTACCTCAACACGACGCGAAAGCTACACCGGCGTCGGGTAACGACACCGGGGGTTGGAATAATAAGATCGTGCTCCAAGTCCAGATTCCAATTAGATTCCTCGCTGGAATTTCAGAGAAAATAACCCGGGCGACGATTCCAGCTTCCAAAACTCGTACGTGCGACGACGGGCTACGACGTGCGACGACGTCGTACGCGGCAAGTCGTCGAAGAGAACGTACCAAAGTGGGGCCCACAGTAGTCCTAGGGACCTTTGGGGAACCCACAATAACTCTGGAGAACTTGGGGGGCCCACGGAGGCAAGTGGTGCGACGGATGCGGGGTTGCGACAAGTGGCCGTCGGTCGTACAGCCTCGGTGCGGGAGAAACCCTCGGTCAGACACGGTGGGCGGCGCTGTGCGACGCTTTGGGTCGGTCGCAGCAGCGGGGGCGAGCGCTTCCCTCGGTCAGACCGATAGAGATCCTCGGTCGTTCGCTTGGGAGGCGGGGCTGCAACGTTGCAACGTTGCAACGTTGCGATCGTCGGTCGCTGCGGGCGCTTCCTTCGGTCGGGCACGGAGCGGAGCGGGGGAACGAAGCGGAGGGCTGTGCGGGGTCGGTGCGGAGCGGGGCCTCGGTCAGACCGAGAGCTCCTCTCGGTCAAGCGGGGGAACGGGGCGACGGTGCTGAAGCGATGCGGAGCGGCGATGGATGCGGGCGAGGCGGCCGGTCAGAGCGGGCGGATGCGGGGGTTTTCTTCGGTCGTGCGGGGTACTGAACGTCGCAACGTTGCGACGATTCGTCGCAACATCCAAAAAGAGTTTGGAAGAGGCTAGGGCTAATTTCTTTGGAAAATAGGACTTGCTAGGGGTTGCTTATATAGTATAGGTGGGTTGACTTGGTCTAGGGCTAAATCTAATAGGATTAGAATTCAAAAAGATTTGAAATTTGAATTTAAACTTCTCCAACCCAATCTAGGATTTGACCTGGTCCAAATGAGCTGGAAATTGGCTCAAAAATTCTTTAAAATGTTTAAAACTCAAATAAATTTTATTTGGCCGAAATTAATTTAAAAATAAATTATTAAAAATAATATAAAACTTGTAAAAATTATAAAAGTGGTCAAATAAACTCCAAAAATTATAAAATAAATATTGTGGTGATCGTGGCAATGAATGTGAGCTAACTAAGAAGACGGATCTCAAATTCGACGTCGGACGACGAAACTAAAAATAGAAACGTCTCCCGTCAAAAGTGAAAGTCGTCACGTCTCATCGAGTAAGTTTAAATTGTGGAAAAACGACTCGAGAAGTGTCGTTTCAAGATAGTGCCACTATTTAATACTCTCAGAGTCGTTCGCAACGGCATATCACACAAAAGTGTTCACAAACAAATAAAGTCTAAAGCGAACACGTGCACGGCCAAAAGAACGTGCACGAACAACGTACGACGAAAAGTGGTCGCTACAAGTGATGATGCATACTGCAGACTAGAGGGTATAGCAGGAGCTGAGAGGAATGGACATTGAGGTTGTCCTACCAGGAGTGATCGTTTTGTTGATGGACTTGCAGATTCAGTCTACGATCATGGATCGTACCAAGGCATCTCAGGCAGGAGACCCGAAGCTGCAGAGGATCAGAAGACAGGTAGAAGCTGGACTTCGAATGGAGTTTATTATTATTGAGGATGGATCGCTGAGGTACGACAGTAGACTTTATGTACCTGTAGATGACATTAGAGATGAGCTGCTGAGGGAGGCTCATAGCTCTCATACAACAACAGCTACTAGGCGAGCATTAGCATGGCATCTTTTGCTGCCCTATATGGAAGGAAATGTCGATCACCACTGAGCTGGGATGACATCAGAGATCGAGGGCTATTGGGTCCGGAGATGATTATAGAAGCTGTGGATGTTGTGAGAGACATCAGGGATAAGCTACGGATTGCGCAGGATCACTGCAAGCATTGGGCAGACACCAAGAGACGACCTTTGGAGTTTCAGCCTGAAGATCATGTCTTCCTGAAGATTTCTCCGAACCGCAGAGTCATTCGTTTCAGGAAGAAGGGAATGCTGAGTCTAAGGTTATTGGACCGTTGATGTGCGAGAGCGTGTGGGAGCAGTGGCTTATCGCCTTGCTCTATCATCGTCTTTGGAGGGAGTTCACGACATTTTCCATGTATATCAGCTACGTCAATACATTAGTGACCCATCGCACACTGTGGATTTTTTCGGAGATCACGGCTCGACCGGACCTGACTTATGAGCAGCAGCCAGTGCAGATTTTGGACCGTCGACAGAAGCAGTTGAGGAACAAGGTAGTCGACCTGGTGAGAGTGATGTGGCGTCACGGATCACCTGGAGAGTCCACGTGGGAGCGCGAAGATGAGATGAGGGATCGCTACCCGCATCTTTTCCCTAAGCAGTAGTTAATGTTGATTTTGAGGACGGAATCATTTCTTAAGGTGGGTAGGATGTCACAGTCGCTTTTCAACCGTGTGCTTTTCGTGTGTGTACGTTCTTTTTCGTACATGAATTTATTTTAACCTCCACTTTTATCCGAAACGTGCAAAGTTAATGTCGTTGTGACCCTCAGAGAGAGTATTTATTTGTGGGATTTTTAGTGAACGTCATTTCACGGGTCGTTCTTGTAGGAAGATATATGCCCATAAGGCAATTTATCTTGATTATACGTCTTGTTCATACCGTATATGGTACGTATTATTCTAAGTATAAAATCATTTGTATTAATATACTTGGATAATATCCATAGACTTAGAGTTAGGTCCTTACATATCTAGATGAGATCTCGATTATGAGTAAGTAAGAGACCGAATAGAAACGTAAGTCTAAAACGGTTCGTGATCATAGATGTGTCGAGAACTGGATATCGACACATCGGATAGATCACTGTGTCTTTGTCTTACCTTCGGGTAATGATGATCTCATAGTCGTTCGACTTGCTGAAGTCGGAGACGAGACACAGGTGCTCATTGGAGAATGAGTTCACTGAACGACCAAGTTAGAGTTATTAAATGGTTAACTTTAATGATCTGTCTTCAATAACTCTAGGGTGATGATAGGTTAGTTGATCCTTAAGACCTGAAGTCATCTGTATAAACCTGTGAACGGACGGTGTATCTTAGACCCATGATCTAGCTTCGAGGACCAGTCCTGATGAAAGATCTTAGGTTGGGTTGCACCAGAAGCTCTCTAGGTGAGTAAGTGACTAAGAAGGGATTCGTCACTTCCATTAAAGGGAAGTTAGTGTTATAGGCTCAGTACGGTCTTTATGTTAATCCTCGGCCGGGGTACGTTGCAAGTAGTACAACGTGTATACAATAAAGACCGCCGTATACTGACCAATGTTGTCTAATGGGGTTGACAGAAAACCATACCCTAGGCCAACATCAAACACAGTCTTGACGAAGGGATTTTAGCTAACGGAATTCATCACTGACACAGCCAATGCAAACCCTATGATACTTTTGTCAAAGGGTCGATCACGTTATGATGACTCTGAAACAGGGACGACAGCTACTGCTCGTAGTGACCGTCGTCTAGGGGTTTCGAGCCCCAACATGTAGTAAGGTCAGGCTGTAGGGTCTCACACCGAGTAGTACTCGTGTCTTAGTAATAGGAATATAGAATAGAGAGAAATGTCATTTGATGATATTCAAAAGTTAAGTTGTGAAAGTTAGTCGCAATAGCAATAGGGACATAACGTTGCATTAGATGCTAACTTTAACTAAACGTGTTGTAAATTAGTTACGACGAATTTAGTAGGAACAAACTTGTTGGAAAGGGTTACCTGGATGACGGGATCGTCCCGGTCTAAACACAGGTTCAAACCGTGTCCAAATCGGAGCTTAAACGAGCCCAGAAACGCAGAAAGAGTTCAAGGGGAAGTGGGTTAGACCCACCGGGCCAAGAGGCCCATGTGCAAGGGCAAAACGGGCGCGGCCCGCTGCAGCAGCGGGCATGGCCCGCTGTGTGCAGCGGGTGGGCGCCCGCTGCATTAGCGGGCACGGCCCGCTGCACGCAGCGGGCCAGCGCCCGCTGCACAGCGGGCCCGCGCCCAATTGTGCAGCGGGCGGGTGGCCCGCCCTTCCCCCCTTGGGCGGGCGCGCCCGCTAAGTCTAGCGGGCGCGCCCGCAACTTAAGTCAATTAGGGTTTTTTGAAACCCTAATGACGGCTACGAATTTTGAGAAATTGCTAAACTTTGAGCAATTGTTTGAGGGGTCAAACGAAGTCGAAATTCGTCGCCGTCAGTTCCTACGCGTTCACCATTCCAAGCTCTTCTGATTGATAGCTTGTTTGGTGTCTGAAGTTTAGTATATGAGGAGAATTAATTCGTTAAAGTTTGACTTTGTGAAAGGCTAACTTTAAAATTGAAATTAAGCCAAATGGCTTAATTGTTTTTCTCTTCATGGGAATTGTCCCACATTGCCCACAACGAGATGTTGAGTGCTCACTCCCTATATAAATAGGGGTGCACTCTCCTCGTTGAAATACACACCAGTCAACGATCGGGTAGCTCCAAATTATTGAGCAAGCTCGGTCCGCGACTAAATCTCTCTCTCTACTTTCCTATTCTCTGGAGTAGTCCTAGCACGACTACGAAAGGGGTTTGGATCCGATCCGGACGTCTAAGACGCGGGTTTCTTCTCAAGTGAAACTTTCTACCACGTGTGATCGGCTCGGAGGCGAAAGCGGCTCGGGCGGATTGGTGCGAGGGTGCGAGGCGGCTCAGGGAGATCGGGTCAACGCGGCTCGGCTACGAGGAGCTTCTCAAGACGGTGCGGTACATCTTGCCTGCTCCAGGGCCAAGATTCCGGGTATGTGGTTAAGCGTTTTAGCGTAATTTTAATTAGTCGCTTAGTGTAGATCCTTCTTGGAGTGGTCAGACCCACTCCAAGTCGGCATAGATCGGGCTGGGTTCTGGTTCCCCAGAGCCTAGCTAAATTGTTTAGCTAGTGTAGAAATTAAGATTTCTGTTTTTCCGCTGCGCCTATGTGCCTCCGTGGTCCGTCCGACTTAGGACGGATACGGATCCGAGCTCTGGGGGTCCGCCAAAACCCCAACAGTGGTATCAGAGCTTGTTGAGCTTGAGTACGGGTTCTCGGGTTATGAGCCGACCCGAAGTAATCGCTCTTACCGTACCAAGTCCCGATAAGATGGTGATCTTATAAGGGGTTGGGCATTGTCGAGAGGCATGCCGTAAAACAAGTTTCTGAGGTATCTTGTGACGGGTCCAGGGTGCCATGGATGATGGGCCTTAACAGCGTCACAATGATATCAGAGTGATACCCCAACAGTGGTATCAGAGCCAGGTTATGCTATAGATCTACTATAGCGACTTTTTAAAATAGTTAAAAAATTGCTTAGCTTGCATGTTCAAAACTTTTTTTATTAGTTTTGAAACTAATTTTGTGTTTCAAAAATTAATTTTACAACACGAAAATTTGTTTAATTTTGGGACAATTATTTTTATGCGATAAATCTAAAAGTAGTCTACTATGTTTTAAATACTTTGTAAATTTTTATGAGACATTAAAAATTTTAAAGGGTATTTAAAGTTTATGTAAACTTTAGAAAAATTTTATTTTTGAAATTTAAGAATTTTTCTTTAGTTACATAAAAGTTAGAAATCTTTAAACTTTATTTGAAAGCTTCTAAAAAGGATTTCTAAAAGATTTTAAAAGAGTTTTAAAATTGTTTTAAATATGTAAATAATAGAAATAATTTTATTTCATGAGATGTAATATAAATTAATTTCTTTTACTACATAGATGTTTCTAAAATTTTTATGTGATATTTAAATTTTAGAAATAAGGTTAAAAAAATTTTAAAGGCCTCGGTTTAAAATTATTAGATAATTTTGTACGACCTAGTTTTATGCGATAAAATTTTTTTTATGAAGGCTTTAAATTTTTAATTTTAAGTGTTAAAATTTAGATTTGCATGTTTGTATTATATAGATAATTTTTAAACTTGCAAATACCTTTTATATGTCACTAAAAATGAAACTTTCTTTTATGCCGATAAAGTTAGTTGCTTCATTTCATGTTGTATAATGTATACACAAACCTTGTTAGGTTAGCCATTAAAACATGATAGTGACATGTTATGTTTGATAAAACAAAACAACATTGAACCTAATACCTGATTAGGGTAGTCCCTTTGTTTGGAAATCATTTCATTAAAATTTTTAAATAATGATTTTCACAAAAGACAAAAATGTTGAATTGTTTTATTAAAAACCTAATAAGATTTGGGTAGTAAGTTGAACGTAGAACCTTATAGTTGATAAGGACTTAATAAAAGATGTTCAACCAATCTGAAAAATTTTGAATTTTAGGATCCACTAGTTGATAAGGATTAACTAGTTCTTTTAAATAAAAGCCATTTAGTTGTTTGGAAAACATAAGATTGATGACAACTCCTTCAATGGATCATGATGTCGGTCAATGTGCTTGGCTAAAGTTTTTGGACCAACCTAGCTAGACTGGGTAACAAGTGGTCCTGGCTTAGTCAATTCCCTGGCCGCGTCCGCTGGACCGCAAGGAGTCGATTCATGACTATGTAAGTCCATCGACTATACCTAAGTCAATACGATAATAATCTTGTTCAAGATAAATCGTAGCCCTCCTTGTTTTAGGAGTTGGCAACTGTAAGAAACATGTTCCGGTTGTTGAACTACACTCAAGCCGTGACATGTCAATCTTATAGAAACCGATTTCTTGATTGACATCTTAACCTGACTGAAACCGTTGTCTCATCCCTCGAGCTTCGGCGTAAGTCTAACCAAGAATGTAGTCTAAGACCTGACCCAAACCGGCGCGTCGTGCATACACCGAGCAAAGGGGCAAGTCAGGCTAGACACGAAAACAAGGGTCCGACTAGGCTAGCCATTGTGATCCGGTTGAGCACACTCATGATCACAAATGACTATGGGTAAAAATCGATAGGGAATCATAGTAAATATGATTGACGACGAGTTCGTCTACCGACTGCAGAGTCGGACAACTTGTTGAGATACACTCAAGGTTGTCAGACTCACGGTAGTCGGATCCCTCTCTCACAAATATTATTTTATAATAAATTGTTTATTATTATGGCTTTAAATAAATTTAGTGGGAGAATATAGTTTTATTAAAACCATTAAAACTATACTACGAACATATACTAACTAAAGTATCTATAAAATACAGAATGGATTCGGGACTTAGATACATGGTTGAGAAGAACGTGCTGGATGGAACGAACTACAAAGACTGGCTTAGGAACATCAAGTTGGTCCTTTCCCTAGCCGGAATAGGATACGTACTGTTCGAGGACGCTCCAGATAAGCCGGATGAAGATTCGACCCACGAGGAAAAGGAAGCCTACAAATTGTACCAGAGGGATGCAGAGAAGGCCAGGTGCCTTACTCTGGCTTCGATGACCAACGAGTTGTAGAGGAAGCATGAACATATGGATGTTCAAAGCATGCTCCTCAACACACAAGAGTTGTATGGCAAGCGATCAAGAGCTGCCAAGTTCGAGGCCACTAGCAACCTCTGGGGCACCAAGATGGGGACGGAACCCGTACAGGATCATGTTATCAAGATGATCGGGTACGTAGAGGACGCCGCCCAGTTAGGATTTATCCTGGACAATGAGATGTCCACGGACATTATCCTAAAGTCTTTGACTCCCGATTTCAAGCCTTTTATAACTGGCTTTATAATGAACAGCCTTGAGACGGATCTTCCGGGTCTCCTCAATATGCTCCGGCAGTTTGAGGAGATTCATAAGAAGCCGGCTGCACTGGTTGTTGGCTCTGCTACTTCCGACCAGCCGAAAGGCAAAGGGAAGAAGAGGCAGGTCCCACAACCTGCGAAGGCTAAGAATGGGAAGAAAAAGAACAAAGGGGCCCCGTCGAAATCTGAGTGCTTCCATTGCCACAAGATTGGCCACTGGAAGAGGAACTGCAAGATCTATCTTGCAGGGAAGAAGAAGGGGCATACTGATGCCTCTACCTCAGGTACAAATTAAAATTCAATTAAATGCAATCATTTCCATTCATATAGTATGAGATACTTATAGACATCTGTGTACTGTATACAGGTGGCTGATAAGAACTGGAGATTAGAGAAGCACGGAGATCGGTCGGCAATTAAAGCAACAGTTGCTGCTGGGACCGCTCAAAGACTTCTGGAGACGCTGATCGTGATGGAGATGATATTTTTATTATTTGAATAAAATGTATCATCTTTAAAGATCGAAAACAATGAATGAGTGCTTTGCACTCAAAGTTTATTTTTGATAAACAAATTAAGGTTCCTTTTATGAACCCGTTGTTTTGGAATGAATGTCTCGATTGTTGCAATTGAAATTGAATTGGCTCAAATTCTGTGGATGTGACTTTTCTGTGATGGTTGCGTATATTTTAGAATAATGATGTATAGCTTCGATAATATTGATTTTGAAGCTGACTAAATGTCTGAAGTCAATCAGTAGTTAAGTATAGGTTCCAGGGGGCGTATAAATTGTGTGCAATCACAATAAATACGCATATCAATATTAACTCGTGATTAACTGCATTTAGTTATTAAAAGAGTTAATACTAAATGTGGTTAAAGGAATAAGTACAGTATAGGACGTTTTGATTGAACGAGTCAATGTCAAGTTTCCTTAAAACGATCTTGACTTGACTCATTCGTCAAACCGAATCTGACACTTGTGCATTCCATCTAAGGCACTTACCAAATGGTTATATTTTGCACATAAACCTAAATATGATTTAGATATTATGTTAAAGAAATTTGACCAGGTAATTCTTAAAATCAGTGGGAGCGAGCTCATATACTTAGTTCCGTTTTTCGGACTAAGTAAAAAGGATTTTTCACTTTAATGAATCTTCTATATAAATCATTAAGTCAAAATTGTTTTGATTTAATAGTATATATATATAGACTTAGGGCGTCAAATGTGTACTTGACATATTGACACAATAAAGTGGAGTGAGCTAGAACTGACTTACGGAAATGTAAGACCCCACATCTAAATAGTATAAGCTAACTGTTAGCTATACAAAGTTAGGAAAATTGATCCAGATCATTTTCCCAAAGGATCAACCCTGTGTGATCAAGAGATGTAATTTCAATCCATTAAAATTCGTTGTAGATACTTATTAGTAGAACCATTCTTAGGTTTGCCATATCAAATGTCAAAGTGACTGATATGCTATAACGGCATGAGATACCGAGATAAATAGCCTAAGTGCAAGTGGGAGATGTAGGAAGATATATGCCCATAAGGAAATTTATCTTGATTATACGTCTTGTTCATACCGTATATGGTACGTATTATTCTAAGTATAAAATCGTTTGTATTAATATACTTGGATAATATCCATAGACTTAGAGTTAGGTCCTTACATATCTAGATGAGATCTCGATTATGAGTAAGTAAGAGACCGAATAGAAACGTAAGTCTAAAACGGTTCGTGATCATAGATGTGTCGAGAACTGGATATCGACACATCGGATAGATCACTGTGTCTTCGTCTTACCTTCGGGTAATGATGATCTCATAGTCGTTCGACTTGCTGAAGTCGGAGACGAGACACAGGTGCTCATTGGAGAATGAGTTCACTGAACGACCAAGTTAGAGTTATTAAATGGTTAACTTTAATGATCTGTCTTCAATAACTCTAGGGTGATGATAGGTTAGTTGATCCTTAAGACCTGAAGTCATCTGTATAAACCTGTGAACGGACGGTGTATCTTAGACCCATGATCTAGCTTCGAGGACCAGTCCTGATGAAAGATCTTAGGTTGGGTTGCACCAGAAGCTCTCTAGGTGAGTAAGTGACTAAGAAGGGATTCGTCACTTCCATTAAAGGGAAGTTAGTGTTATAGGCTCAGTACGGTCTTTATGTTAATCCTCGGCCGGGGTACGTTGCAAGTAGTACAACGTGTATACAATAAAGACCGCCGTATACTGACCAATGTTTTCTAATGGGGTTGACAGAAAACCATACCCTAGGCCAACATCAAACACAGTCTTGACGAAGGGATTTTAGCTAACGGAATTCATCACTGACACAGCCAATGCAAACCCTATGATACTTTTGTCAAAGGGTCGATCACGTTATGATGACTCTGAAACAGGGACGACAGCTACTGCTCGTAGTGACCGTCGTCTAGGGGTTTCGAGCCCCAACCTGTAGTAAGGTCAGGCTGTAGGGTCTCACACCGAGTAGTACTCGTGTCTTAGTAATAGGAATATAGAATAGAGAGAAATGTCATTTGATGATATTCAAAAGTTAAGTTGTGAAAGTTAGTCGCAATAGCAATAGGGACATAACGTTGCATTAGATGCTAACTTTAACTAAACGTGTTGTAAATTAGTTACGACGAATTTAGTAGGAACAAACTTGTTGGAAAGGGTTACCTGGATGACGGGATCGTCCCGGTCTAAACACAGGTTCAAACCGTGTCCAAATCGGAGCTCAAACGAGCCCAGAAACGCAGAAAGAGTTCAAGGGGAAGTGGGTTAGACCCACCGGGCCAAGAGGCCCATGTGCAAGGGCAAAACGGGCGCGGCCCGCTGCAGCAGCGGGCATGGCCCGCTGTGTGCAGCGGGTGGGCGCCCGTTGCATTAGCGGGCGTGGCCCGCTGCACAGCGGGCCAGCGCCCGCTGATGCAGCGGGCACGCAGCGGGCCAGCGCCCGCTGCAAGCGGGCGCAGCCCGCTGCACAGCGGGCCCGCGCCCGCTTGTGCAGCGGGCGCGGCCCGCTGCTTGCAGCGGGCGCCCGCCCGCTGCAGCAGCGGGCGGGTGGCCCGCCCTTCCCCCCTTGGGCGGGCGCGCCCGCAACTTAAGTCAATTAGGGTTTTTTGAAACCCTAATGATGGCTACGAATTTTGAGAAATTGCTAAACTTTGAGCAATTGTTTGAGGGGTCAAACGAAGTCGAAATTCGTCGCCGTCAGTTCCTACGCGTTCACCATTCCAAGCTCTTCTGATTGATAGCTTGTTTGGTGTCTGAAGTTTAGTATATGAGGAGAATTAATTCGTTAAAGTTTGACTTTGTGAAAGGCTAACTTTAAAATTGAAATTAAGCCAAATGGCTTAATTGTTTTTCTCTTCATGGGAATTGTCCCACATTGCCCGCAACGAGATGTTGAGTGCTCACTCCCTATATAAATAGGGGTGCACTCTCCTCGTTGAAATACACACCAGTCAACGATCGGGTAGCTCCAAATTATTGAGCAAGCTCGGTCCGCGACTAAATCTCTCTCTACTTTCCTATTCTCTGGAGTAGTCCTAGCACGACTACGAAAGGGGTTTGGATCCGATCCGGACGTCTAAGACGCGGGTTTCTTCTCAAGTGAAACTTTCTACCGTGTGTGATCGGCTCGGAGGCGAAAGCGGCTCGGGCGGATCGGTGCGAGGGTGCGAGGCGGCTCAGGGAGATCGGGTCAACGCGGCTCGGCTACGAGGAGCTTCTCAAGACGGTGCGGTACATCTTGCCTGCTCCAGGGCCAAGATTCCGGGTATGTGGTTAAGCGTTTTAGCGTAATTTTAATTAGTCGCTTAGTGTAGATCCTTCTTAGAGTGGTCAGACCCACTCCAAGTCGGTATAGATCGGGCTGGGTTCTGGTTCCCCAGAGCCTAGCTAAATTGTTTAGCTAGTGTAGAAATTAAGATTTCTGTTTTTCCGCTGCGCCTATGTGCCTCCGTGGTCCGTCCGACTTAGGACGGATACGGATCCGAGCTCTGGGGGTCCGCCAAAACCCCAACAGTTCTCCCACAAATCAGCTTTGATTGAAGGGGTGTCGTTATTTTAGACTTCGAAGTTTGCCCTTTTTATTTTTTTTTTCGTTTTTCGTGACCCTAGCGTGTGACCGATCACCGTACCCTCGAGCCTCTCGTCGTCACGGTCGTCTCGATATTTTTCTCGTAATTTTTGGACACCGTTAGCCCGACCTATCACCCAAATTGCTTTTAAGCCCAATTAGCTCTAACCTAATTCAATTTCCTAACCCTAACCCTAATCCTAATCAAACCCATTTGGATTCTACGTTTCATGCCAACTCTTCCCCTAGCTATTTGCCACACAAATCCTACCCTCCCCCTCTCACACTCTCTCTACAATCTATTTCTAAAACCCACCCCTTTTATACTCTATTTAGCAAACTTCACTTTCTTTTAACACAAACCCTAGCCTAGGCTTTCATAGCCGCCACCCCCCTCTTTCTTCAACCTCACTCACACACGCACCCATCGCCGCCGGCCACTTCGTCGCTTCGGTGATCCCTCCGGCTAAGCCCCTCCTCGTCTCCTCCCCACACAACAAAGCTCTGGCCCCCTCTCCTTTTTCCGTCTATCTCCTTGCAAGGGAGCACAACCACACTCCGGCCTTGCTCCTCCGTGTGCGCAACCGATGCGGCCGCCGGCCACTTAGCCCAACCACACTCTGGCCTCTCCCCTTTTGATCCAATAGCTCCCCCTCCTCCTCGACAACCTCCCACGCGAATCTCCCTCTTCCCTCTCCCTCTAAATGAGATCTGACAGCCCTTGAAAAGAACTGCCGGCCCTTGCACCACCTGCAGCCACGCAGCCGCCGAAACTTGTCGCCGCCCAGCCTTGCTCTGGCCACCTGCAAGAAAGCCTCCTCCTCCCTTCCTTGCTGTCCACGCAACCCTAGCAGCTGCAAAGCCTTCTCTTCCCTCTTCCCTCTTCCTCCATAGTCGCCGGCCCCCTCTTCTCCACACCCACGGCCAAAACAGCCCGTTACCGCACCCCTCTTTCCCTGGCAGGCCACGACCCTCACCCGCATGCAAACCCCATCTCAATATGCCCATACCGACCACAGTAGCCCCTCGCTTGATCCCCGAGCCGTGAGATGTCGCTGTCGTTACCCGTTACCATTGTCGCGCCTCTCTGTTGTGCTACTCGCAACAGATGCGATCTCGACGACGTTACCGTTGGCGTGCCGCTCCGTTGCACTACTCTCAACCAAGGTGACCCTGTTGTCGTTCCATTTTTCTGTGCTACCCGCAGCCGAGACGATCCCGAGACGACCCTTACTGCACTACCCGCAGCCGAGGACACCAAGCACAGCCACCGTTCCAAACCCGACGTCAGACTCGTGCACGTTCGTCGCACCAGGTTAGTCCTCTCACTCGTAGCAACCCAAACGTTACGACATTGAAACCTAAATAAAAATCGTCAACTTAACTCACTAAATTTATTTTACGCTCCTTTAAAACGATGTGAAACCATAGATCGACGATTGGACTTTTTGACTGTGCACATATGTTATAATCGTCGAGTAGGCTAAAACATTCAAATTTGACTTTAAACTGATAGGATAGCCCCGTTCAACTTAAAAACAACTTAATAGGGTACTGAACTTGTCCTGACGCTCGCTACTGACTTGTGACAGCGGACCCTGAGCGACACTCTGTCAGAGACGAGACGCTTCCGACGGATGTCATATTGCCACCGCAGGCAAGTGCCTCCACTTGTGTAGTTATGGCCATGTCTAGACCACTTTCTTCTTAAAACTGTAAACTGTTGAACAAGAGAACTGGACATGAAATGATAGCATCCAGGACCCCCTCATGATAACCTAGACTTGACAACAAAGTCTAGATATAAACTGCAAATAAGTTAGGGATTATCTGTGTGTGTGCGCGTGTGGACACCCTAGAACAACTATACTCATGTCATGTCATGTAACAGCATTCACGACTTGTCTTGCATAGCCTACAGGCAATAGGGCACTCTCCAAGACAGAGAGAGTGATCCCTTGTACAGATTCACCTACGGGAAGCTCGTCACTCACCAGGACAGAGTGAGTGGCCTGCAGACCGTGGGGATAGAGGCACTCACCTAGCAGAGTGAGTGGTCCAATACAGTGTTACAGATTCACCTATGGGAAGCCCGTCACTCACCAGGACAGAGTGAGTGGCCCAGTAGACCATGGAGAAGAGGCACTCACCTAGTAGAGTGAGTGGTCCTATACAGGCTTGTCCAGTCTTGTCTTGTCTTGGGGTGGGGTAGGGTTGAGCGGTCACCAGGTTAGAGAGTTTGGCCACTTTCTAAGCTGAAGCCGTGAACCCTCTTGGTATCGAGTCGCTTGGGGTCGAGTCGCTTGGTGTCGCACAGTCTCGTCCAATCTTGTCTTGTCTTGTCTTGGTAGCTTATGCTATGACTTTGCCTGCCACGTTTACTTTCTGCACCGTCTTCACTTTTCCTTACTCATACATGTCATGATGTTGCATCATCTCATTTTAAATCAACATTAACATGTCAACTTTAAATTCCTTTACACTTGCAATATAGTTTTCTAACCTTTCCTTGTAGACTTTACCTGACGTACAGCTCCTTTTCTCTTGGATGTTGTACGTCAAGTACCAAGACAGAGTACACAGACGAGCTGGCCTTGCTCGAGGACTTGGAGCCAAAGGACGTTGATCCGGAGTACCTACCAGACGGGGACTAGACCTAGAGGTGCTCACCGTTGCTGCCTTCCAGAGGTTACTACTTTCTAGTTTGGATGAGTAGCACCACTTTACTTTTTACCTAGGTTGGGTGCGTCGCACCGTTAGTTCATTTTTAGTAGTTGTAGCCATGCTTAGGCTTCTTTTATTAGACTTGTCATATGCCGGATATTATCTCCTTTATAAATGAATGCAATTTCCTTCGGGTACTCTTATTCTTATTGTTATGAACTTTCATACGCAAGAACCTGTAATTTTAATGGTATCTCTACAGACGCTTATTGGGCCCGAGCTTCACAGCTCTGGTCCATGCGGACCTTCATCTCATTCTCGCACCCATTTTGGGAAGCGGGGCATGACAGCCGAGAAGTCAAACCAGAGGGTGTACTCTACGGTGGTCCCATCCGGAGCCTGGATGATGATTTTGGCCTCGTTGCCTGATTTGGTTGATGGCCCGTGTACGTGGATGACACATGCATCCTCTTTATCTGGATGGATATCGGATATACCGTTAGTTATAAAGGGAGTCAAGGGATGAGGTGATACTCAGCCGGTGACTGCCTACCTTGTGGAAGGTGCATCGTCCATTGGGCACTCGGCAATGAAGTCTGCCAGGGTCTGTCCTTTGATGGCCATCCTTGGCTTGTATTGGAAGTTGAATTCGCTCAACTTGACCCTCTAGTTCCGCTTCCTTCCTGACCAATCCAGTCTTTTGAGGTTTCGTTCAAGCTGAGAGTCGGTTAAGACTAGGATGGTGTGGGCCCGAATGTAGGGCTAAAGCCACCTGGTAGAAAGAATGAGGGGGGTAGGCCAACTTCTCTATTGGGCTATACCGCACCTCCGCTTCTCGAAGAAACTGGCTCGTATAATAGACGGACTGTTGTACCCCCGCCTCATCCTTGACTATTGGGCTATACCGCACCTCCGCTATTGGGCTATACCGCACCTAAAGCCACCTGGTAGAAAGAATGAGGGGGGTAGGCCAACTTCTCTATTGGGCTATACCGCACCTCCGCTTCTCGAAGAAACTGGCTCCTATAATAGACGGACTGTTGTACCCCTGCCTCCTCCTTGACTAGCACCGAGCTTACTGCCTCTTGGGTAGTAGCCAGATAGATGCTCAGTAGCTCTCCTTCTTTAGGCATCATTAGGAGTAGGGGACTCTGGAGAAAGTCTTTTAGCTCAGCGAATGCCCGGGTGCAGATTTCATCCCACTCAACAGCTTTTCTCTTGCTCGTGAGATTGGTAAGAGCCCTCCGTAGTACTCTAAAGAGCAGGAGAGAATTCTCCACTGATTTGGAAAAAAAGCGCCCCGAGGGCAGTAAACTGGCCATTCAGCCACTGCAACTCCGTGATGGTCATCGGCCCTTTCATGTTGACCAAGGCCTCAATCTTATCCAGGTTGGCTTCAATGCCACGATTAATGATCATGAAGCCTAAAAATTTCCCAAATCGGACTTCGAACGTGCACTTGATTGGATTGAGTCTAATATTATGCCTTCTGATTCTCTTGAAGGTCTCTCGGAGGTCGGCAATATGATCCGATGAGCTCTCGGACTTGATAAGCATGTTGTCCATTTATACTTCCAGTTTCCTTTTAATCTGAGAGTCAAAGACCTTATTAACCATCCTCTGATAGGTCGCCCCAACATCCTTCAACCCGATTCTTGTAACAGAATGTCCCACGGTTGGTGATGAATGATGTCTTCTCTTCATCTTCAAGAGCCATTTGGATCTGATTGTAGCCAGAGTATGCAATCATGAAGCTAAGCAGCTCGTAGCCCAAGGAGTGTCCACTAGGTGGTCGATTAGATGCAGTGAGTAGCTATCTTTAGGACATGCCTTATGGAGGTCGGTAAAATCCGCGAACATTTTCCACTGGCCGTTTAACTTCTTTACCATGACAACATTAGCCAGCAAATTTGGGTACCAAACCTCTCTGATGAATCCATCCTCCAGCTGGCGATCCACCTCTTCCACTGCCACCTTCATCTTCTCGCCACCCAGATTCCTCTTTTTTGCTTGACTATCTTGAAGTTTGGGTCCATTTGCAGTTTATGGGCAATCACGTGGGGTCCACACCTGGCACGTCATCTGGCTCCCAGGCAAAGACATACACGGTCTTCAGACACTCAATCAGCTTCTCCCTCATGACGGGGTCAAGCCACCTGGCACGTCATCTGGCTCCTTCAGACACTCAATCACCTGGCACGTCATCTGTCCTCCCCTCCTTATCCGAGATGGGGACGAGCTCTGGCTCCTTTACCGAAGCAAGCCATTATTTGGCATGGCCCACTTTGTTGCCAAGGAAATACATTGGGTCGGGCTGCCCCAACCCCCATGTCCTGGTGGAGAAAAGGTAGCAGGACCTTGGCTGAGCCTGATTGCCTTTCACCTGTCAAACCCCCTGGGGGTTTGGAATTTGATCATTTGATGGAGAGTTGAGAGCACAACCCAGACTGAATTGAGGAGCAATCGACCAATGATCCCATTATAAGTCAACCCGATCTTCATCATGATGAACTTCTCCATGAGAGTGATGGAGCGAGTGCTCTCTAAGCGTCACTGGTAGGTTGATCATTCCAGCGATCGGGGCGACATGCCCGATGATTCTGATTTTAGACCGAAACGCGCCTCTAGGTCATCTGTGTGCAACCCCATTCTTACCAAGATAAACGAGAACATGATATCACACGAGCTACCTGTGTCGACGAGTAGCCGTCGTACTTTGGTCGGACCGATGAGGGGGTTAATGACCATAGCATCATCATGCAACAGTTCGACCCCTTCAAAATCTTCATACGTGAAGCAGATAGGCAGAGTGGTGTTTCTCGGTCTCTTGTGGCCCATGCCCGCGGTCATCACCTTTTGATTGTATAATCTCGGAGTTGGGGGGTTTGCTCACCCAACAAGGGTACACCAAAGATTGTGCCGACGATCCTGGGGGCAAGTGTAGCACTGATGGGCCTCTCGATTCCCTTGGGGGTGGAACTAGTCATTGTTGGTGTGGTTGATGATGTGGATGTTGACTCGTTTCCCACAGTCGGTACCAGATTTTTCAAGGTGTTTTCTCACATAGACATTGCAAATGGAAAGTCGAAAGGACATCGCTGACGTGGATGGTGAGGCCGACCTTCAGGGTGCCAGTCGAGCTAGCTCTGGGAAGAGGGGGCTACAAGCCGAGCAACGGATGCCGAACCGAACTACAATCGATCGATCTCCTTAATGATCTACAACAAAATACGCTATTAAGGGGTCGGATCTGGGTTCCGACCAAATCCCTTCCGATGTTATCTCAGGTCGTAACTAAAGAAAGCTCGGTGGAACTTGTAAGGACCATCTTACCCTTGCAATACTAACAACAACACACTAGGGGGTGAATAGAGTGATGGCAATAAATTATGCAATTAAAATTTAACTTGCAAATGCGGAATAATAAATGCAAGAGGAATTAATCAACACAATCAATCCAAACGCAACCACAAGATTTTACCATGGTTCTCCAAATTGGGTATGTCCAGCCACTCCAAATATTCAATATGAATCCTACACAAGGTAGTGAATACAATCTCACATAGAGATACCTCACACAGAAGATTTTGGATTCTCATACAGAGAAATCCTTGCTCTCATACAGAGAGACTCAAACTCTCATAAAGAGGATCTCAACCAACCCTCATACAAAAGGTTATACTCTCACACAGAAAGTAACTAGCTCTCACACAGAAAGCTAGGGTTTCAGAGAAAAACAAAGTAAAACAAATACTCTTACATATGCCTTGATGATGAACTTACTCATTAATGAATGCAAGGCATGGAAGATATCTCCAAGTGATGAGTTTGCTTGAAATGCACTTGAATGATTTTCCTTGAGCTTGACTTCGATGCATGAAGAGGAGAATGAGCTCTTAAAGGAAAATGAGAGAGTTTGAGGGTGGCTTAATCAATCTCTAATGATTTGCAATAGCATCAAGAAGTTCTAATATACTCAACCCTCTCCTATATAGGAAGCACAAAGGAACCCTCAAACCCAAGTAAAACCCCCAAATGATAAAAGCAGTAACCGCTATAATCTGGCAGTTTACGGCAGCGACAGTCGACTGATGAAGAACTTACAGTTGACTGGTCAACGGCTATAATCTGAGCCAGGACAGGCGACTGTAGAAGACTACACATGCGTATGTACAATGGGTAGGAGCCTAAATATCCTTCAGTAGGCGATTGTCACTTGGGATAGAAAGGAGCCAACAAAATGCAACTTTCGTACTAGCGCCTTCAGACGATAGATGACCATTTTTCAGGCGCATGTAATTAGACAGGCGATTGAAAATACTTCATCAGTCAACTGACTTGCAAAGTGGGTTGAAACCCAGAAAATGCAAGTTACGCACTTTGGCACACATACGTATGGAGAACAATTCCCAGCGCCTAATGGAAGACATGCTCCTGGAGAATAAACGTCAGTTATATGTCTCCAATAGCTCAAGATAGAGTCAATAAAAGTTGACTTGAGCTAGTACACAATAGCCGACTGTAGAAGGTTGGCCAGCGCCTGGAATCACCAGTCGCATGTCCTTCCTTCATCAGTCGCCTGTTGGTAAGCCAGAGACTCTAATTGAGTCATTTGGCATGATGAACCTATTGGGTTGGATTCTATGATAATCCTAAGGCTCACTAAGATGGATATATGCATATGCATGAATGAGTTAGTCCATCTATCAAGGCATTACATTAAATCCTAGACTCAAAAAGAGAAAAGCAATAAATGAAATAATATATGGATTACATTGCTTCCCTTAGAGTCTATGGCTTCAATCCTTGATGCCTTGATGCTTTGATGCTCCCCATCATCTCCAAGCTTTGGCATTGCTCCTCTTGATGTCCATACTTGCACCAAGCATTTAGTCTCCAAAAATGATATTCTTGAAATGATAACTATGAGACTAAAACATGAGAGACATTAGTAACAACATAATGTTGTGATCATCATCAAAATAATATAGGTATGAAAAACCAATACCTAACAATCTTTCCCTTTTTGATGATGACACTCATTATGTAAAACATAAAGAAAATAAAGTACAATGCTAATGAGCTCCCTCTATTATATGCACCAATTGTAAAAAGAGATAAACCAATTATAAATACACATTATACCAATTGAAATAATAAGAAACAATGGTGACATATAATAGGCATGGATTACATAAACCAATCTCGCATATGTATATCTCTCTCCCATAGAAGATATGATTTACATAATCCTATCTCTCTCCGCTTGTCATTGTCAAAAAGGTGGACAACAAACATATCTCACTTGTCATTCTAATAAAAGATGTGACAATATGCAAGAGATAAAGAGATGTATGATACCAAATATAAAAATTTAGTGGGTATCAATCACTATCACATGCTCCCCCTATATCATAGAAAAGGTCAAATTGTTGACTTCTATGATCTAATACCAATTGTAAATAAAAAGATAAAAATCTTTAACAATTGAGATAATATCAATTGTAAGATAATCCTCTTTACCAATTGTAAAACATAATTGGAGCCATTGGCCGAAAGTGTAACAAATCATATATATGGAAAAAATCAAACACATGTATACACATGACATTGCCAATACAAAATATAACATGAAACATGTTGGCAATATCAATGAGAGTTAAAAATATGTTTTCAAAAAAATTAATATATATAATTTATTAACTCCCACATTGTAATACATATGGATCAAAAATTACATGTATGACAATGTATTCCCAAAGGTCCCTATTTTCATGAAAAATAAATTTGAAAACTTTTCAAAATCATGAAAAATCACACAAACAATGGGTATGCTTAAGAATAAACATCAAAATATCCATGCAATATGCATATGTGTGAGGAATCTAAAATTAGGGAACCAAAACCAAGAAGAGTTTGATGTCATAATGTAATTACATGAGGTGATCACATCCCTAACAAGAGAGTTGATGTAGATATCCCTCACTTGCACACTAACCTTAGTAGGAATCCAAAGACTTAAGGATTTCATAGGTAAGGGTTTAGTTATTGCAAGAGGTGTGGATGTGGCATGCTTAGGTGTAGAAAATATTTTCTTGGTATGCAAAGAGTGAGGATTTTGCTTCTTAGCAAAAATAAAGTATTTTCATTTTTTCCCACCACCTTGTGATTTACATGCTTCATGTTGATGTTATTGTTATACAAGAAAGCATGGTGATTATTCTTAGGTTCTTTTGCAAAATTTCTTGTGTTTGCACCATAAGAAGAATTAGAGGTGAGTTTGGTAACCACTTTGGGAGTGTATCCCAAACCTCCTCTATGGGTTGCCGGATATTGTTTGTCCAACAAACCAAGGAGTGAATCCCTAGCATGAACAAAGCTAATAAACTTTTGGGATTCCTCTTCGCATTTCAACGTAAGTTGTTGAATGCGAGTTTCTAGGCTAAGTTTTTGAGCTACTAATTTATCATTGGTTATGCTCAATTCCTTAACTTGAGAGATAAGTGTGTCTCTCTCACTAGTGTCACAAACATACATATCATTATTGTTGACACTAGAAGATTGAAGTTCATGCACCCTACTCATAGCATTTTTAAATTTAGATTTCAATTTAGCATATGAGTCGATGCACTTACTTGCCCATTGGAGACAACGTTGTAGCGGTATTCGAGCTCCTCGTAAGATAGCTTCTCCTCCTCAACTTCCTCATCAGATTCCTCCTCGCTATGTTGAGTATTGATTCCCCGGATTTCGTTTTGATGATGAACAAACATAAATATCGTGAACTAACTCTTTGTGAGCTCAGTTATGGAGATCGTCGCCAAATTTATGTGAACATCCAAAGCGACGTCTCGAGACTTCTCAAAGCGCGTGATCGTATGCCTAAAGCTTCGTTGAAGCTCAAGGACCATTATTGAAGTCATGAAGATTCGATTGAAGCTTTTGAAGACGGTTCGTCAAGTTTATTTAATGTATTCTAGCTTCTTTTCATAGAATGTTAAGCCTTGAGTAGGTCTTACGTTTTAATCTTCATAACGCTCATATCTTAGAGCTAGGATCTTAGTAGAAGTCCATACAAACTTTCCCGAAGCTTTGCGCTTCGATTCGCGACTTCTTGTGCATGTTAGTTGGTTCAAGAAGAAGAACCAACCGACTAGATGGTGATCTAGTCGGTCAACAAAGCTTCTTGAACCGACTAGTTTGCCTCCTTCAATTCTAGCTCACTTACTGTTTACAGTTAGTCGGTCAAAGAAGGTTCATCGACCGACTAGTGGTGAAACTAGTCGGTTAGGAATCCTTCTTTGACCGACTAGTTGAGCTTCTACTGTACAGCCTTAGTTACTGTTTATCGTTAGTCGGTCTATGTACATTTGTCGATCGACTAGTTGATGAACTAGTCGGTCAACATTTGTTCTTAGACTGACTAATTCATCTTGAGTTCAGCCTTCACTATTTCATCTGTTAGTCGGTCAAAGTTGACACACCGACCGACTAGTTGTGAAACTAGTCGGTTGGCAAGTCTTCTTGGACCGACTAGTTATTGATTTCATGAACTTCATCTATTCACTGTTCACCTCTTAGTCGGTTCATGTTGTTTCACCGACCGACTAGTTGATGAACTAGTCGGTCAGTGATCCTTCTTTGACCGACTAGTCTGCTTCAGAATAGAGCCGTTGGAGCATTAAATGCCACGATTTTTGCTCTTTCTTTCCTTTATCCTATATATACTTGGAGTGCTGCATTCATTGCACTCAAGGCTGATTATTACTGAAATTTAGAGATCAAAAGAGAAGCATTAAATCTCATTCAAAGCTCATTCATTTCATTCTTGAATCTCTCCCTCACTCTTATTTCAAAAGAGAAATTCATTGATTGTGAGCCTTCCAAGCCAAGAGCTTGATCCAAGGTCACCAACATCCACCTAGGACTCTATTGCTGGTCATCTACTTGGAGCTAGGGTTTAGTGCCTTCATCTTCCCCAAAATCCGTTTTGCCCTAATTCGTAAGAATACTCCAGGCATAGGATATTGTCGGTAAGAATTTCGTATTTCATTTACTTTCATATTGTAAGTGTTTTACTCTCGGTTGTGAGAGTTTGTTTGTGATCCCGGTTTGTGAGAGTCAAAATTTTATTTGTGTATGATTTGACCTTGTAGAGGTTTCTACAAGTATTTCATAGTGCAAATTTGAGTTAGAAGTTTCTAACTCAAGTATCCGGAGGGGATCCGGGTGGTTGGGACGTAGGATCACCGGGAACAAGTCGGGGAGACTTGGGTGGATTCGAACCCGTTAAATTGCTTGTTTGTGATTGTTTTCTTTGTTGTCATTATTTACATTTCCGCATTTCCGTATTGTTGGTTGAGTTTGCAAGATAATTAGGAATTATCTTCTTAATTATTTTAAAGTACTATTCACCCCCCCTCTAGTACTTGTGTAGTAGCTATGTAAGGCATTACATTTGGTATCAGAGCCAAGTACCTAGCTATGTCTGCCAACGACAACAAGACCGTTCGTCCACCTTCAGATTACAGCGCCTTCAGGAACCGTGAAGGAGCTTCTTCGGTGATGGAAGGACACTCCTCGACGAGGCCTCCCTTCTTCAACGGTACCAATTACTGGTACTGGAAATGCCGGATGGAAACTTTCCTCTGGAGTGCTTCATTGTGGAGAGCCACTATGTCGGAGTATGCCGAGCCCGCCGAAGAAGATTTCGCGAAGTGGACTACCGCGGAGGTCGCCGTGGAGGTAAGCAATGCCAAGGCAATGAACGCCTTGCAATGTGCTTTGGAGCCCGAGGACTTCAATAAGATATGCACATGTAAGAGTGCATATCAAATATGGAACTCCCTCCTTATCTTGCATGAAGGGACGAGTAGGGTAAGAGACTCTAAACTCGTTGTTGTGAATAAAGATTACGAGTTATTTCATATGCAACAGGATGAGAAGATGAAGGAGTATTATGCTCGCTTCGTCGACATCACAAACGAGTTGGAGGCTCTTGGAAAAACCTACACCCAAAAGGAGAAAGTCTCCAAGATCATTGACGGACTTCCTTCTTGTTGGGAGAAACGGACCTTCGCCATCGAGGAAGGTAATGACATGAGTAAGTATACGGTTATTCAACTAATGGGTACCTTAATGTCTTATGAGGTACATCAGGATAGCAAGTTAAAGTTGCAGGACAAGATGAAGTCCTACTTGAAGCAAGAAGAGCCAAAGAAAAAGGCTATTGCGTTCAAGGCCGCTCCATCCACATCCACATCTACCGATGATGAAGACTCGGAAGACGAGTTGGACTTAGAATCTATTGCCCTCATGGCAAAGAAGTTCAACAGGTTCTTCCAGAAAGGTAACTTTAAAAACAAATCAAAGTTTAGTTCTACTAACGCCTCCTCTCCTTTGTGTTTCAAATGCAACAAGCCAGGACACATGAAAGTGGATTGTCCTCAAAATAAGCACAAGGAGAAGTGGAAGGCGCCGAAGTTTGACAAGTCAAAGAAGTTCAAGAAAGGGTACAAACGGGACTTGTCGGGACATTCACCGACTCCGAGGATGATTCCTCAAGTGGAGAGTCAGATGATGAGCAAGTGGAGAAAGCACATATGTGCTTCATGGCTAGAGAGGAGCAAGATAAAGATTCCTCCTCCGATGATAGCGACAATGAAGGCGATGAGGTAACAATGGATGACCTTAGACATGATAATGAGCAAATGTGGTCTAAATATACTAAATTAGTAAATAGATATACTAAAGTAAAAGATGATTTAGCTAGCATCCAAACCTCGCCTAAACCTATCATCACCAACAACGACACCGTTGTTGAAGAGTTGAGAAATAAGATTGTAAATCTCAAATCTCAACTTGAACATGTTCATATTGAGGAATCGGATGAACATGAGATAGCGGATTTCACTTCTCGGAACTCAACTTTGAGTATCGAGAATGAGAATCTCAAATCTCGTGTTTATGCACTCACATCCCAAGTGTCACTTTGGATGTTTCGATGCATTCTCTCACCGAGAAATATGAGTGCACATTAGGCCGAATTAATAAATTCAATAAGGGTAAGGACCATTTGGATAAAATCCTAAATGACTTACTTCCGACCAATCACCACATTGGCTTGGGGGTATAAGATGGGAAGTTCATCCAAATCGGTCACTACCTTTGTTAGGCCAACTTCCGGTGACTCAACGAGTGGTAGCAAACACTCTATTGGTAGTTCATCTACCAATGGTGCTTCCACCTCGTACACACCCTCGTTTGGAAAGATACCCACTTTGGGTGGACCTCCAAAGAAGGGTCATGCCTATATGTACACAAATACCATGCCACGTAGGAACACACATCCTACTCCACATGCTCACACATATGATGATTTTTATGCACCACATCCATGGGCACGTGCACACCATGTGAGACACCCTCACGCACGTGTTCCCCCACATGCATATGTTCATCCACACCACCATATGAACCATTCTCATAATGCATCATTTCATCATGTTCCTTATGCCTATCCACGACATGCATCACGTAGAAATCAACAACGCATGCATGCTCCCAATAGGATTAGGGCTCCCAAAATCTTCACTATTTGGAGCCCAAAGGACACAAGCATGAATGAAAAACAAGTTTATATGAATTATTATTTTATGAATGTCGTGCATAGTGATAATTATGTGGGGAAGTCTAAGTCCAAATGGACTTGGCTTCCAAAGGTCTAATCTTTTGGACCCAATGACCTTGGGTACCATGATACGATATTTTCTATCTTTAGGTACTCAAGAAAAAGAAACGGAGCAACAAATTCAAATTTAGCTCCAAGAATAATTGGATATTCGATAGCGGGTGTTCAAAACACATGACGAGTGACGCTCAATTGCTCTCTGGAGTGGTGCCCATTGCAAATGGGAACCGGGTAGTCTTTGGAGACAACGAGAGCTGAACCATCATAGGTGTTGGAAAAGTTGGTAATCCTTCTAAACCACTAATAAGTGATGTTTAACTTATTAAAGGATTAAACCACAATCTTATTTCAATAAGCCAACTTTGTGACAAAGGTTACAAAGTTAGCTTTGCGAAAGGAATGTGCCATATTTTAAGAAAAGATAATAATGATTTATTGTTTTTCGGCACACGCCATAAGGATATATATATATATCCTAGATCTTCCAAGATCACATGAACAATGTCTCATTGCCAACACAAGTGAACAACACTTATGGCATCGACGTTTCGGTCATGTGAACTTTGGAACACTCTTTAAACTTTCCAAGTTAAATTCTATTAGAGGCTTCCCTAAGCTTGTCTTTCAAAAGAAAAGCTTTTGTGACTCGTGTCAACGAGGTAAGCTTCCAAAATCGTCTTTTAAACCTAAGAAAAGCATTTCTTCTAAGCGGCCACTAGAGCTATTACATTTAGATTTATTTGGGCCAACTAGAGTTGCTTCATTAGGAAATGCACGATATGGACTTGTCATCGTTGATGACTTCTCTAGATTTACTTGGGTATTTTCATTAAGTAATAAAAATGATGCTTTTGAAAACTTCACAATATTTGTTAAGAACGTACAAAATCTCATTGGAACCACCATTGTCACTATTCGTAGTTATCATGGAGGGGAATTTGAGAATGAGACTTTCTCAACTTTTTGTGATGAAGTTGGTATTACTCACACCTTTTCATTCCCTCGCGCACCTCCTCAAAATGGTGTTGTTGAGAGAAAAAATAGGACGCTAGTGGAATGTGCTCGCACTATGCTTGATGATAGCCAACTTGGCCATCAATTTTGGGCGGAAGCGGTACATACCACTTGCTATGTGTTTAATAGGATACTTTTGAGGCCCGGCACCAAACAAACTTGTTATGAATTGTTGTTTGGTAGGTTGTCTTAAGTTAAACATTTCGAGTTTTCGGTTCAAAATGTTTTATTAAAAACACATATGGTAGCTTGGATAAATTTGATCCAAGATCCGATGAGGGGATATTTGTTGGATATTCCTCACGTAGCAAAGCCTACCGGATATACAACAAACGAACCTCAACGATCGAGGAATCACTTCATGGTTCATTTAATGAAGGTTTTGTCCCAACTAGAATTACTAATGATGATGACTCTATGGATGTCTTATGTGATTCTATTGGTAATTCTAATTCTAATGATTCTATTGATACTAACCCTACTAATGAATCTTTTGAGAATGTTCCTAGTGATCAGGTAATTCCCAAACGGCTTCATTCGGTTCGTGACCATCCTCATGAGCAAGTCATTGGCAATATCCTTGATAGTGTCAAGACGAGATCTCAAGTCAACTACTTCGCTCATTGTGCCTTTGCCTCCTCGATAGAGCCAAAGAATATTAACGAAGCGTGCGAAGATGGTGCTTGGATCTTAGCCATGGAGGAGGAACTCATTCAATTCGAGAGGAATGAGGTTTGGGAGCTTGTTCCATTGCCATCGAAGAACCACACCGTTATAGGAACGAAGTGGATTTTCAAGAACAAGACCGACGAAAACCAAATCGTCGTTCGGAACAAAGCTTGGTTAGTAGCTCAAGGCTATCGGTAAGAGGAATGTATCGATTTCGAAGAATCCTTTGCTCCGGTAGCTAGATTAGAATCTATTAGACTATTGTTATCTTTTGCATGCCATAAAGATTTTAAACTCTTTCAAATGGATGTAAAAAGTGCATTTTTAAACGGAGATGTTGTTGAGGAAGTTTATGTTTCTCAACCTCCGGGTTTTATAAATGAAAAATTTCCAAATCATGTTTTCAAACTTAAGAAAGCACTTTACGGTTTGAGACAAGCTCCTCGAGCTTGGTATGACCGTTTAAAGAATTTTCTTTTTGATTTAGGTTTTAAAATGGGAGAAGTTGATTCTACATTATTTGTTAAGTATTCGAATAATGATATAATTTTAGTTCAAATTTATGTTGATGATATCATTTTCGGTGCTACTAACTTCACTCTTTGCGAAGAGTTTTCTAATGTGATGAAGGATCAATTTGAGATGAGCCACATGGGTCAGCTCAAATATTTCTTAGGTCTCCAAATTCCCCAAATGAATGATGCAATCTTCATCCACCAAACCAAGTACACAGTGGAGTTGCTAAAGCGATTTGGAATGGAGAATGCCTCCGAAAAGAAGTCTCCAATGAGCACTACTACGCATCTTGATAAAGATACGGGCGGAAAAGATGTAGACATTCGTCTATATCGAGGTATGATAGGTAGTTTACTATATCTTACCGCAAGTAGGCCCGATATTATGTTTGCCATATGTGTATGTGCTCGTTATCAGTCTCAACCTAAGAATCTCACTTAGTAGCGGTAAAACGTATTTTCCGTTATCTAAGTTACACACTTGACTTTGGATTACTTTATCCAAAGTCTAGCACATATGAGTTAATCTCATATAGTGACGCAGATTATGCGGGATGCAAATCCGACAGGAAAAGTACTAGTGGCACTTGCCATTTTATAGGAAATTCTCTTGTCTCTTGGTTTTCCAAGAAACAGAATTCCGTATCACTTTCAACCACCGAGGCGGAATATATTACCGCCGGTGCCGCGTGTGCTCAGGTTCTTTGGATGAGACACACTCTTAAAGACTTTGGTATAAACTGTGATACTTGCACTATCATGGTGGACAACCAAAGTGCAATTTGTCTCTCTAAGAATCCGGTACACCATTCCCGTTCTAAACACATAGATGTCCGACACCATTTCTTAGATGATCATGTTGCTAAAAAGGACATCATTTTAGTGTACGTTGAAACCCAGAAGCAAATCACCGATATTTTCACGAAACCACTAAAGAAAGACTCCTTTGTGCGGTTACATCGAGAATTGGGGATTATGGATGAATCCGAGATTTAGGATTCATATTTTTCAATAATCTTGCATGCTATTAAAATTCGTTTATATTTGCACATGCTAGACTTATTGGAATTTTCTGGATTTTTGGTTGAATTTTCGGAATTTATGCTCGAATTCATGAACGTCAAATTTAAGATTTTCGATGTTTAATGGGGTAGTATAATGATATATGAGAGTATTACGATGTTTCTTCCAAGTGCGATTAGGAGAGAACTCAAAATTTCAAATTCTAAAATTTTTGAACTCTGTTAGTCGGTTCATGTTCATTGACCGACCGAATAGATCATCATCTAGTCGGTCAGTGAATGAACTCAGACCGACTAACTCAAGCCCTAATTTTTGGCTTCAGTTACTGTTTGCACTTAGTCAGTTCAAGCTCATTGGCCGACCGACTAGATGGTCATCTAGTCGGTCAGCGCTTGAACTCTGACTGACTAAGACCATCTAGTCGGTCAGAGTTCAAGCGCTGACCGACTAGAGTTCAAGCGCTTGCTCAGGGACAGTTGCGTCTTTTGATATTCCGATCGAATTATACTCTCACTTAACCGACTATTTCTCTCATTAGTCGGTGCGATTTTCTCTCCTCGGCTCAAAAACCCCCGAGCCCCTTCGTATTCCCCCATTCTCTCCGCCGTGTGTCGATCTTTTCCGGCCATCTCCACCTTTGCCGTGTGTCGATCTTCTCTCCTCCTCCTAGGTATCTATCCCTCTAAGCTTTTAGACCTATGTTTCAACTCGATTTCAGTTTCTAGGGTTCGACCTAGTGTTTGATCTTAGGGATTTCGATTTCTAGTTTGATTTTGCACGTGTATTGTCTCGATTATGGCAAAGACACGCATTCTGATCGATCCCTCGCGTCCGTCACCCATGACCGTCGAATCACCCTCTACGGACCCCCCGCAACCCAAACGCCGATCCAAGACCACTCATCCTTCGTCGTCTTCGCCTCCTCTTAAGAAGAAGAGGACGGCGACTGCCAAGCCTAGATCTCAGCCAAAGCCTAGGAAACAACCCGTGTCTCCAGCTTCATTCCGTGCTCCCACCCCTCCTGATGATTCCGACACGGAATACATTCCAGAGACCGAGCACACTGCTGGGGATCCTACTCCTCCACTCCGATCTAGCACCCGACAGCCTAAGGGGAAGGGTCTGATGCCAGTTGGCGGTGTCGATATTTCGCTATGTCGTGATGACCCGATGTGTCTCGCGGCATACAACCGTATCGAGCACTGTCCGCTGTTGTTGGAGCACTTCGTTCAGTTCTCCGACTTCCCAGGCCTTGTCGATCTTCTTTCGTCTAGTGTTCTTATCGATTATCTTCGATATGACCCTAAGACGAATCCATATCCATACCCCCGTCTAGTCAAGCTTTTTTATGCGAACCGAGTCCGGAGTCAGTACGACGAGACCCATTCCATTGAGACGACTATCTTGGGGACACCGATAGTCCTCACGGCAGAAATCTTAGGGGATTTGATTGGTGTCTCCTCGTCTGGCCTCCTTCCTTCTGATATCTCTGTTGACGATATTTCTGAGCTTGATCAGGTGATGCTCGCCGAGATTTTCCATGTCATCCCTCCTGCCATGATTGGCGTCCCTTTGAATTACTTCAAGCCGAATACTTAGGTGCTTAATCTTATTCTGAAGTCGTGCCTCCTTCTGAAGTACGGCTCATCTTCCTTGCCTTCCCAGCCATTCCTCAAACTCATTTACGCCATCTTCATGGGGAGCGAGATTAATTGGGCTAGGATCATTCTCGATAAGATGGATTCTTTCGAGTGTATCCGAAAGTCCACGAAATCTGCTCACATCCCATATCCCTGCCTTCTGACACTTGTCTTCTGTCACGTCCATGTCCCTCTTCCTCCCGATGATGAGCGTCCCCTCGGTCCCCCTCTGAATGCGACGGCCGTCAAGAAGTCTCTTGTGGCGCTTCGTCATGTTCAGAGGATGACTCCTTCTGCTTCAGCCTCTGCCTCTGCTGCTCCTGCTCCCTCTCCTACTCTTGCTGATCTTGCACGTTCGTTGAAACGTGTAGAGTCTCATTGTGCTCGATCTGAGGAGATTCTCGCTCGCATCGCATCTCACTTTGGTATTGAGATCCCTCCGTCAGTTTCTGACGAGGTGGAGTTGGATGAGGATGAGATTGAGGAGCTTGTTCATTCTGCTGCTGCTCGTGCCCCTGAGGGTAGTTTTGGTGCTACTGTTTCGTCTGCCGGTGTCCCCGAGAGCACACCTGGTGCCACTATACCTGCGGTGGATACTTCGTCTGGTGCTCCCGAGGCCACTCCCGTCGCTCCCATGGACACTCCTGCTGACCCAGTGACCACCACTCCTTCTACAGAGTCTGCTGCTACTGCAGATCCTCCCGCTGCCTCCTGAGCTTCTTTGGAGGACTCTCTTAGTGCACTTTGGATGATAGATCTTGTAGTGAGAGTGTGGGTTAGGATAGTTTGGGTGGTTATGATATTTTATGTATTTTGGATGTATTTTGATATTTTTGTATGTATGTGATACTCCTATATCTTTTGTGATATGATGTTGTATTTTGTGCTTCGATCTGAGGATCGCTTTTATGTATGTTGGCGATGTATACTTTTGATGTACCCATGGTTCATATATATATATATATATATATACATCGATGTTGACATTTATTTCTTGTGCACATTATATTATTGCCTCTGATGATTGATTTCGTCGCTCGACGATAATAACTTGGTTAAATAGAAATTATTTCTATGAAAACATAGAATTGTTTTCCATGCACTAAATTAACCAAGAATGTTGATATTGGAGAGTATATTTCATAACTCAATTCGTAAAATTAATTTGAGTTTTGATGGTTTTATTTATCGATTTTCGACTTTGGTCTCATTGACACGCTTTGATTTAATTCGTATTTTCCTTCGGTGTCATTTGGACCGTGGTCGTATTCTACGACTCCCGTGCTTTTATGTGTAGCCATTGTTGTTGTCGTGTATCTCCTCCCGCTCATTTTGCTAATGCCAAAGGGGGAGAGATATAATAATGACGATGAGCTAAATGATAATTTAAAGCATTTTTCCAAGAATCTAATTTGATATGTTAGATTCAGGGGGAGTTAAGATATAAAAATGGATTTCAAATCCGATATTTCAATAATTGATTCACATTTTATACTTCACTCGTCTGCTTGATGCTTATGATTATTATTTAATTTGGAATTAACGTGTCATCAATGCAGGGGGAGTAAGTAAATTTCATTTGAATCATTATTTTTTATTATTATTTATGTTTGTTTGTCATCACCAAAAAGGGGGAGAATGTTGAGTATTGATTCCCCGGATTTGGTTTTGATGATGAACAAACATAAATATCGTGAACTAACTCTTTGTGAGCGCAGTTATGGAGATCGTCGCCAAATTTATGTGAACATCCAAAGCGACGTCTCGAGACTTCTCAAAGCACGTGATCGTATGCCTAAAGCTTCGTTGAAGCTCAAGGACCATTATTGAAGTCATGAAGATTCGATTGAAGCTTTTGAAGACGGTTCGTCAAGTTTATTTAATGTCTTCTGGCTTCTTTTCGTAGAATGTTAAGCCTTGAGTAGGTCTTAAGTTTTAATCTTCATAACGCTCATATCTTAGAGCTAGTATCTTAGTAGAAGTCCATACAAACTTTCCCGAAGCTTCGCGCTTCGATTCGTGACTTCTTGTGCATGTTAGTTGGTTCAAGAAGAAGAACCAACCGACTAGATGGTGATCTAGTCGGTCAGCAAAGCTTCTTGAACCGACTAGTTTGCCTCCTTCAATTCTAGCTCACTTACTGTTTACAGTTAGTCGGTCAAAGAAGGTTCACCGGCCGACTAGTTGTGAAACTAGTCGGTTAGGAATCCTTCTTTGACCGAGTAGTTGAGCTTCTACTGTACAGCCTTAGTTACTGTTTATCGTTAGTCGGTCTATGTACATTTGTCGACCGACTAGTTGATGAACTAGTCGGTCAACATTTGTTCTTAGACCGACTAATTCATCTTGAGTTCAGCCTTCACTATTTCATCTATTAGTCGGTCAAATTTGACACACCACCGACTAGTTTCACAACTAGTCGGTTGGCAAGTCTTCTTGGACCGACTAGTTATTGATTCCCTGAACTTCATTTATTCACTGTTCACCTCTTAGTCGGTTCATGGTGTTTCACCGACCGACTAGTTGAAGAACTAGTCGGTCAGTGATCCTTCTTTGACCGACTAGTCTGCTTCAGAATAGAGCCGTTGTAGCATTAAATGCCACGATTTTTGCTCTCTCTTTCCTCTATCCTATATATACTTGGAGTGCTGCATTCATTGCACTCAAGGCTGATTATTACTGAAATTTAGAGATCAAAAGAGAAGCATTAAATCTCATTCAAAGCTCATTCATTTCATTCTTGAATTTTTCCCTCACTCTTATTTCAAAAGAGAGATTCATTGATTGTGAGCCTTCCAAGCCAAGAGCTTGATCCAAGGTCACCAACATCCACCTAGGACTCCATTGCTGGTCATCTACTTGGAGCTAGGGTTTGGTGCCTTCATCTTCCCCAAAATCCATTTTGCCCTAAGTCGTAAGTATACTCAATGCATAGGATTTTGTCGGTAAGGATTTCATATTTCATTTACTTTCATATTGTAAGTGTTTTACTCTCGGTTGTGAGAGTTTGTTTGTGATCCCGGTTTGTGGGAGTCACAATTTCATTTGTGTATGATTTGACCTTGTAGAGGTTTCTACAAGTATTTCATATTGCAAATTTGAGTTAGAAGTTTCTAACTCAAGTATCTGGAGGAAATCCGGGTGGTTGGGACGTAGGATCACCGGGAACAAGTCGGGGAGACTTGGGTGGATCCGAACCCGTTAAATTGCTTGTTTGCGATTGTTTTCTTTGTTGTCATTATTTACATTTCCGCATTTCCCCATTGTTGGTTGAGTTTGCAAGATAATTAGGAATTATCTTCTTAATTATTTTAAAGTACTATTCAACCCCCCCCCCCCCTCTAGTACTTGTACTTGTGCAGTAGCTACGTAGGGCATTACACGCTAGAGCTTGATGAAGACTCTTCCCCTTTTGCCATGAAGCACATTTCTTCGTTGGAGTTGAGCCACGCTTCCACCTCTTCATCGCTTGAGCTAGAGGAAATTGATGACGAATCATCGAACACCATGAAGCACATGTGAGTTTGCTCATTGTCATCCTCTTCTTCATCACTTGAGGTGTCCTTATCGGAGTCATCAAAAGTCCCGACAAGCTCCTTCTTTTGGTACTTGAATTTGGACTTGCCTTTCCAATGCTTCTTCTCTTTACCATTTCAAGTCTCTTTGGTGGGTTTGGAAGGGCATTCGATAGAGAGATGACCTTTTCCTTTACAATTGAAACAAATAGGATTGTTAAACTTAGAGGTAAAATTTGAAGAAGATTTACCTTGCTTACTTTTGAGGAATGCTCTTAATTGCTTGGCAAGCTCCATGATTTCATCTCCACTATCATCTTCTTCTTCATCTTCTTCACTAGAAGCTTCTCGTTGGAATTTCTTAATCCACTCGATTGGCTCCTCCTTGTCATGGAATGCAACCCCCTTTTACTTCTCCGGCTTCTCAGGCTTTGGTGGTTGAATCTCCTTCTTGTGTTGAACCTTTACTTCATACATCATGAGATTCCCAATGCACTCCTCAACTGTATATTTGGACATGGCATTTGACTCCAAAATATCGTTGGCTTTTGTCTCCCATTGGGCTGTGAGAGAATCAATAATTTTCTCCACACGATCCTCTTGGGAAATCAACTTACCAAGGCCTTCCAAAGCGTTCACGATATTTGTGAACCTTGTAAACATCTCCGAGATGCTTTTACCTTCATGCATCTTAGACAATTCATATTTAGAACGAAATACACTTTGTTCAGATTTCTATACCTTTGTCGTCCCTTCATGACAAATCTACATAGTATGCCAAATTTTGTTGACCGTTTTGCACATGGAGATGCGGTGAACTCGTTGAGAGACGGCACAATGAAATGTGTTCATTCCCCTCACATTGAATTTGATCGAGTCCTTCTCCGCTTTTGTCCTTGTAGCTGCGGGTGTAGTAGGCTTCTCAAATGGCCCCTCTGTGAAGTCCCAAAGGTCTTGATACTCCAAGTAGATCATCATCGTAATCTTCCAATTTGGGTAGTTGATTCCGTTGAAGAACGGGGGTCGTACGGTAGATTGACCTTCTTCATAATATGTTGTAAGGACCTTGGCTATGGAAAAAACACTAGAAGGGGGGTTGAATAGTGTTTATTCAATTTAAAAAGATAGTTACACCAAATTAAATTCCTAACCAACAATTTAAGCGGAATAAAAGAGAACCCCAAAATGAAACAATACAAACGGAAGGATGTTTCAAGGGTTCGGATTACCCAAGTCACTTCCAGACTTGTTCCCGGTAATCCTACGTCCCTTCCACCCGGTAACCAGCGGATACTCAAGTTAGAACCCTAACTTAAGGTTTCCTTTAAAAAAACCCACTTGTAGCAACCCTACAAGTGAAATAGAAATACACTCGATGTCCTTGACTCCCACAACTTGGGAGCAAGCAAACCACTCTCACAACTCGAGAGTTAATCAAATAACGAGAGTTATGAAATATGAAAATAAGCAACACTTACAATCACATATGCTTTGAAGTAGAACTTGAAGGAGAAGTGTGTTGTGTGTTGAATGACTCTCTTGGAAGAGAGGAAAGCCATTTCTCTTGACTGCACCAAATGCCTAGAATATTTATCTTTGGTTCTAGGTTGGAGAGCAAGAGATTCAAGATTGGAGTTCTAAGGCTTTAGGATTTGAGAGGTTTGATCTTGAGAGAAAGAAAGCTTGAATGATTTAGCAAATGATGCTAGAGTGAGTAAGTAAGTTAGTAACCTCTCAATGGAACAGTAGAGGCTCCTTTTATAGGTTTCTCAAACCCTCTCAAAATCGAATTCCAAAAAGCCCGTTGAAATCCGTGAAAAAAAACTCAACGGATAGAATCTGCACTCGTGACAGTCGACTGTTGAACAACACACAGTCGACTACTGCACAGTGACAGAGGGTAGATGAGAATTCATAACGGTAACTTACCACGTAGACAGTCGATTGGTAAGGAGTAGACAGTCGACTGTTAAACCAACAGGCGACTGTAAATCCTTAAACAGGTGCTTGACCGAAGCAGGGGTAAGGCAAGAAAGTCATAGAAAAGTTTGGGGTCCAGGACAGGAGACTGATGAAGAGAAGACAGTCGACTGTAAACTTAACAGGCGACTGTAATTCCTTCTACAGGCGACTGTCAAAAACCCTGACATTTTCCAGAGAGTTGAGTTTTCAGAGAGGCTCAAATATAGACGACTATTGAAGTATTGACAGTCGACTGTGCCTTTGAACAGTCGACTGTAAAAACAACAATAGTCGACTGGCCAGATCAAAACAGAGAAATCGATTTGGGCTTAAGATAGACAGGCGACTGATTAACAAAACACAGTCGACTGTCACTTGGACAGGCGCCTGAAGAAGTTAAAGCTAAGAAGCCCAAAACTAGACTGATAAAGATTGTGCATAACAGGCGACTGTAGAACAAAACACAGTCACTGTTTTGAGACAGTCGCCTGTAAATTGTTCAGCAGTCGACTGTAGGAATCATGACATGCACAGTCTAGGTAGAAATGAATTGGTGTCTAAGGAAAGTTGATCTAATTAATTCCTAAGACTGAAATGAAGATGTGTATGTGCTCCAACAAAGTTCTACTTCTAAGCTACATACTAGAAGAGAAACAAGAAAATTACATTTGATGAACTTTCTCTTCTATCCAACGCATGAGCTTGAAGTCTTCTAGGAGCTTCAATCACCATCTATGATCATCCAATCCACTTCCATTGCTTTCAATGATCTTTGAGTGGCATCCATTGCTAATTGATCTTCATGATATGCTTAGGCAATGGATTAACTGCAAATAAGGGATTAGACACAAGTATTTATCTTGGCTCATTATTAACACCAAGTAGGGAGAAGTCCAATACTCAACATTCTTCCCCTTTTTGATGATGACAAACAAACATAAACAAAAAGATAAATAATTGTGCTTAAAAGAAACTTACTCCCCCTACATAGATGCCAATCAAGTTAGTCAATAAATATAAGGGCATCTATTGATCAAATAAAGCAAATTAGTAAGATATGCATGAATAAAATGAATCCATGAAATATATGATTTTATAATCCATATTCACTATATCTTACTCCCCCTGAATCTAAGGCAACTTCAAACTTAGATTCAAGTATAATTAGTATTTACTTAGCACATACTTATGAATCTGTTTTTTCTCTCCCCATATGACATTATCCAAAAGGTGGGAGTAAAATAACAACAACAATCGTGCTAAATAAGAACTAACAACAATTACAGGAGTCTAAAGATATACAAATCAAAAACTCATAAACCACACTATAAACTTAGCTAATTAGAGGAAATAGAGTCCAATATCAACATTGAGAGACACATGAAAAAAATAAATTGACTCAAATTACATCACATACAAATAAACAATTTCACATAATGCACACATACAAGATAGACAAATATGCAATGTGCGAGACAAAATGAGGAAACTGAAATTTCATACATATATCTATTATACATTTGACAGAGTTTTTTGAATCCTATGGCTGACTAGGACAAGATAAAAGACGGTTGAGATTTGATCATGGAAAATCAACGGTTGATATGGGTTGCTGTAATTTAGATGGGTTCAGCTCAAAAACCCCCAAAGCACGCTTGGGTTTCGTTGGATTGTGGGGTCAGCTGGCAATAGAGAGGGTTAATATTTGGGTAAGACAGTTTCTCGATCTCCTAGATGAGTAAGCCCAAATAGCTGCTGGGTTCTCAAAAAACCCCTCGACTCCTCCCCAAATCTCCTCGACTCCTCCCCACGCCTCCTCACATTCTACCCAAAAGCTGCTGGGTTCTGCTTCAGCCTTGATGGGTTTCGCTTCAGCCTCTTCTCCTCCAGCCTCCTCCAGCCTCGCAAACTTCCTCGTAGCGCCTCTTGGATCTTCCTTGCAGCGCCTCTTGGATCTTACTCGTAGGTAACCTTTGATCATGGATCTTCCTCGTAGCTATTTAAATTGTTCTCCTAGCTATCAAGAAGCATGTATTCATATTTGATCTTGGATCTTCTTTGATTTGATTTGCATTCATATTTAATTTTCCTCGCAGGTAACTCATGGTTTTTTATGTTAATTTTTTAGGTGGTTCTTTATCCTGTTAATGTGCATCTTTGTTAATTTTTAGGTGGTTTTTTATCATGTTAATTTGGATAGTATCCTGTTAATTTGCATGAGTTAAGATGCTAAATCTGAAGAGGCGGAGGCGAAGGCGGAGGAGCCGGGGCAGCTGAAGAGGGCAATGATCAACGCGCTTGCCGGGGAGATTTCCGGCGGGATTTCTCGGACGGTGAAATTATTGAGTGCTGAAGAGAAATAGTTGAAAGGAATTGTTTTTGGTGCACATCCATCGAGATGAAAACAAAAGCATGCCATCAAAATTTGAAGAGCCAACACAATTGAAGTTCCTGCCATCAATTTTATCATCTTAACTCAATGGGTTCAAGTGAAAAATACGGCACTTTTACTTGAACACTATCGTCAATGGGTTCTAAGCAAATCAAAGGTAAGTGCCATCAATTTCCTAGAAGCCAAATTAAATCAAAGAGAAAGCAAATCAAAGGTAAGTGCCAAATTTTTTTAATAAAATATTGAATACCTATTGGGTTTTTGCATACAGGAAAAAGCAGAATCAAAAAACATCAAGTTGCGGCCAAGCAGAAATACAGAGATAGAAAAATCAAAGTGCAAATCTCGCAAGGAACCCACGGCGTAGCGAACAAGGTCCGAATCTGTTTAGGTTTAGTTTTCTTTGACGATTTTTCGTTTTATTTTGTTTAATTGTTGGGTGTTCTTAGTTGCGAAACATGAAAGTATTAGGGTTGTCATGAGTTTAATTGCACTATTTTAATGATCTTTCACTTGAACCCAAGTTGAAGTTTGTTGCTTTTAGTTGTTATGGAATAAAGAACTGGTTGATGTACTTTAGTACATTAAAATGTATTAGCTAAAATGCATCTTTTTTTGGTTTGCGATATGTTTGAAGTCTGGAGAAGTCGCGTGTAACATCTGAAAAACGTAGAATTTACTCATATTATACAAGAGAATTTGTCCACGGATGCACGCACGTCTTTTTCATTGCAGTGTTCAAGTAAAAGTGCTGATAGCGCTCAAAGTTTCAATTATCTGACCATACTGTAGATACAATATTGCAATTTTGGTTTATGATAAGTAAATTTGGATTAATGCATATGAAAGCTTTTAAATTAATTTGTTTTAAAGAGCATGTATTAAAATTCTGTGAACTTAAATCCCCTAAAGTGAATCAAAAATTCTGTATATTTTTGCATGGGTGTTTCATTTGGTTATGTTTGCATGGGTTTGTCATGTCTATATTTGCAATGTATATGTTGTTAGCATGTATATGTTTGCATGACAGAATCAAAAATTCATTGCATTTGGGTAAGTTGTTAGCATGACAGAATTTTTGTGTATGTTTGCATGACAGCATGTATACCCAAATGAAAACATATGATTCTTTCATGCAAACATATACAAAAAATCTGTATATGTTTGCATGGGTGTTTCAAAAATTCTGTATAGGGTTTATGATAAGTAAATTTGGATTAATGCATATGAAAGATTTTAAAATAATTTGTTTTATAAATTCATGTTAGGATATATGGACTCTTAGGAAAGAATTCTGGCCACCTAGCAAAATAGCAAAATATACTAGATTCGGGATTTGTTTTAAGTCCAAGGTAAGGTATGTCATTGAATGTTAACCGTCGCTCCTTTTTTTCTCACTTAAATCAAGCATATACTATCTCATCCAAAAATAATAATCAAGCATTAAAAAAATTCTGTGAACTTAAATCCCCTAAAGTGAATCAAAAATTCTGTATATTTTTGCATGGATGTTTCATTTGGTTATGTTTGCATGGGTGTTTCATGTATATGTTTGCAGTGTATATGTTGTTAGCATGTATATGTTTGCATGACAGAATAAAAAATTCATTGCATTTGGGTATGTTGTTAGCATGACAGAATTTTTATATATGTTTGCATGACAGCATGTATACCCAAATGCAAACATATGATTCTGTCATGCAAACATATACAAAAATTCTGTATAAGTTTGCATGGGTGTTTCAAAAATTCTGTATAAGGTTTATGATAAGTAAATTTAAATTAATGCATATGAAAGATTTTAAATTAATTTGTTTTATAAATTCATGTTAGGATATATGGACTCTTAGGAAAGAATTCTGGCCATCTAGCAAAATAGCAAAATATACTAGATTGGGGATTTGTTTTAAGTCCAAGGTAAGGTATGTTCGTTGAATGTTAACCGTCGCTCCTTTTTTTCTCACTTAAATCAAGCATATACTATCTCATCCAAAAATAATAATCAAGCATTAAAAAAATTGTTCTGCATTCTGATAAAGGTTGGGACTTTCGTCGAGGCTGAGTCCAGTGATAGCTTGACGGATGCCACGGGTTCACGAAATTTCAATCTCATCTCAAGTTCTGCATTTCATCTCATGAGCTCAGCCTTTGTACACAGTTCTTCATTCCAATTTCATCTCAAGTTCTTCTCATGTTTTGAAGAAACCGTCAAAATTTCTGAAACTGAAATAAGAAAGGTGAATTTTAATCATGCCTAATGTTAGCATGTATATGTTTGCAAACTGGACTCACTCTATACATGATTTAAAGAGCATGTATTAAAATTATGTGAACTTAAATCCCTTAAAGTGAATCAAAAATTCTGTATATGTTTGCATGGGTGTTTCATTTGGGTATGTTTGCATGGGTGTTTCATGCATATGTTTGCAGTGTATATGTTGTTAGCATGTATATGTTTGCATGACAAAATCAAAAATTCATTGCATTTGGGTATGTTGTTAGCATGACAGAATTTTTGTATATGTGTGCATGACAGCATGTATACCTGTCACGCCCCGCTTCCCTAAAATGGAGACGAGACGTGAGAAGGTCCGCTCAGACGTGGAGCTGTGAAGATGCACGCCTGCTAAGCGTCAATTTAGTATAAGCAGGTCCCTGTAAACGCAAACGGAACAACAACAATAATAATAATAAA